>BLSH010176427.1:1693092-1705145 GCA_018402905.1 Glandirana rugosa
CCATGTTAAAGAAGGTAACTGTGGTTTCAACCCCGTGATAAAGAGGGTGACTGTGGTCGCTACCCCGTGATAAGGAGGGTAACTGTGGTTGCTACCCCGTGATAAGGAGGGTAACTGTGGTTGCTACCCCATGTTAAAGAAGGTAACTGTGGTTTTTAACCAAATGATAAACAGGGCGACTGTGGTTGCTACCCCGTGATAAGGAGGGTGACCATACCACCTGGCACGTTAGACACCTTATATTACACCACCATAGGAGTAGGGTCAAGAAATTGTACCCCATCGTTGGTGTCAATGGGAGGAATAGTGCCCCATCGTTGGTGTCAATGGGAGGAATAGTGCCCCATCGCTGGTGTCAGTGGGAGAAATAGTGCCCCAACTTTGGTGTCAATGGAAGAAATTGTACCCCATCGTTGGTGTCAATGGGAGGAATTGTGCCCCATCGTTGGTTTCAATGGGAGGAATTGTGCCCTTTTGATGGTGTTAGTGGGAGGAATAGTGCCCCAAGGGCCAAATAAAGGCAAGCTAAGGGCCGCATCTTGCCCCAGTTTGGAGACCACTGCACTAGTCTTCTAACTTCCATTATATTGTTTATCAGATCAGTCTGACATGGAATCTTGCATGTTCTCTATCTAAGAGGAATCTGGCGTTTACAATAGCAGCTCTAAGAAGATGTGTTGCTAGTTTTTGGTATCGGTTGGGCAGTTTGGAAATGGGAGACCCTGCCTGTAGATTAGAGCAGTGGTCTCCAAACTGCTGCCTGAGAGCCGGATGCGGCCCCTAGCTTGCCTCTGTCCGGCCTTTGAAGCACTATTCTTTCTACTGATACCAACAATAAGGCGCTATTCATTTCACTGACACCAACAATGAGGCATAATTCCACCCACTGACACCGTCACCAACGATGGGGAATAATTCCTCCCACTGACACCAATGATGGGGCATCATTTTCCCACTGATACCAATGATGGGGTATCATTCCTCCCACTGACAATAATGATGCTGCACTGTTCCTACCACTAATACCAATGATGGGGCTCTATTCCTCTTCCTACTGAACACATTTTTTAAATCCCACTGACCCCCAAACCTAAGACACTATTTACTCCCATTGCTGCTGGGGGGCATTTTCTACTCCCACTGGCCACAGTTAGGCCCTCCTAAAGTCTGAAAGGCAGTAAACTAGCCCTCTGTTTAGGCAGCTTGGAGACCGCTGGCTTAGAAGATCAAGATGGAATTCTTGGCCTAGGACTTGATGAAGTAAAGTTGACAAAAGAGGGGAATTCCTTGGGCGGATTATCAAAGTAACCCTAGTGAAAGTTAGGCTGACCCCATCCCTCGTGTTTGGAAAACAGAGCAAGAACCCCCTAAATGGGACTTTAAATTGGGACAACCAACTCATCAAGAGGAGAACAAATTATAAAAACAATCAAAGTTTATTTGTACACATTAAAAATGAAGTAAAGTTGCCTATCTGTACCTGAATTATGGGACTTTGCCATTTTGATTTTTCACAACTCCAACAGTTTTCCAAAGATTAAGGGTTATAGGAATGTAGGAGATCTGGGTTCCTATACCAGAACATAAAAATTTAGTAGATTGCATCTTTTTGGTTGATGCAAATGGGAAATTTGGAGGCACTGGTCCATGTTTCTTCCCATAGGGCTATGAGTATGGTTTGTTGCAGGGTGGTCTTGAATGACCTTGTAATGTTCCCAGAGATAGATTTGAGCTGTCTAGAGATATTTTGGATTATGTACGGTTATGTTGGCCTATGGGGTACAGGAGATCTCGAAGGTCGTAGGTAGTTCAAGATGAGATGACATGTAGTGTTTGAGTTGCAGGTCCAAATAAAAAGGAGTTTTTGGCAAAATCAGGAATGGTGTGAAGATCCTCAACTATTCTAAATTGGTTTGGATTAAATGAATACTGCTCTACCTGGTTGTGTGTGTGAGCAGCTGGCACGACAACAAACAAAGTTGGAGATGACTGGGGAACAGAGAGTGCAGCGCTATGTAGACAGTCCATTGGACGCTATAATTCAATCTTGAGCCCAAGGTGGAGTATTTTAGCTCAGGGACATTGTACATCCAGTAACCGATTTGGAATGGGGAACAGAGAGTGCAGCACTATGTAGAGAGTGGTCTTAGGGTAAGGCCATATATAGGTATGATATTTAAAATGTAAAGGTACTGGGGGGTTGGGTGTAAACCAATACCATGTGTATGTGAATGCGGTGCATTCAGTCTAGGACAACGCACCGCATCACCTTTTTATTTCTCTGCATCTACTATGGAGATCCTCCACATCTGCATATGAATTTTAAAAAGGACTTTATTGTATTGTTACTGAAATTATGCACATGGTATTGGTTTACACCCCACCCCCCAGTACCTTTACATTTTAAATATCATACCTATATATGGTCTTACCCTAAGACCACTCTCTACCTAGTGCTGCACTCTCTGTTCCCCATTCCAAATCGGTTACTGGATGTACAATGTTCCTGAGCTAAAATACTCCACCTTGGGCTCAAGATTGAATTATAGCGTCCAATGGACTGTCTGGGAGGTCAGGATTATGTACTATACTGGTGGGGGGGGGGGGGATATTTTAGAAACTAAAAGGAACTTCAATGAACATTTAAATTGTGTGAGACACAATAACACTGCCTCTTTGTTCGTCAGCAGAGGGCCTTATACAAGAGCCTGGATCCGGTGGAGAGGACTACCTTTGTCTTAATTCTTTGTCCCCATCAGTGTCCCCCTTACATCAGACTACCCATCAAAGTTCCCTCTTACTTCAAGGTCTCCATCAGTGTACCCTAACATCAGGGTCCCCATCAGAGTCCTCCCTTATGTTAGTGCCCCTTTCAGTGCCCCCCCCCCCTTTACATCTGGATCCCCATCAAAGTCCCCCCTTACATCACACTCACCATCAGAGTCTCCTCCTACTTCAAGGTCCCCATCAGTACCCCCATACATCAGGGTCCCCATCAGAATCCCCCCTTACCTTAGGTCAGTCCCTCTATTACACCAGGGTCATAATCAGAGTCCCCCCTCACTTTAGGGTCCCCATCAGAGTCCCCCCTTACATCAGACTCCCCATCAGAGTTCCCTCTAACTTCAAGGTTCCCATCAGAACCCCCTTACATCAGGATCCCCATCAGAGTCCCCCCTCACTTTAGGGTCCCTATCAGAGTCCCTCCTTACATCAGACTCCCAATCAGAGTCCCCTCTTACTTCAAGGTCCCCATCAGTGTCCCCCTTATGGTTGGGAGAGTGGAGAATGTGCACATCAACTGCGGGTCAGATAAAAGCTTGCAGTGGGCCACATGTGGCCCACGGGCCGTAGTTTGTTGACCCTGATCTAAAACAATTTGTTATGTGTATTCTTCTTGAATCTCAGTGTTCTTTGTGTCAGTGACGAATGGTGAAATTTTAGCATGGGGGGCGCCAGACCCTGCCCTTCCTTTTTAACTCCTCCCACTTCTTATACGCCCCACCCCTTATAGATTCCACCCATTGTGTCAGAAGTATACAGCCCAGCATCACCTGATAGGGTATATACAGCATCACCAGATGGGGTATATACAGCATCACCCGATAGGAGTATACAGCATTGCCAGATAGGAGTATACAGAATCACCAGATAGGGGTATACAGCATCACCAGATAGGAGTATGCAGCATCACCAGATAGGAGTATTCAGCATCGCCAGATAGGAGTATACAGCATCACCAGATAGGAATATACAGCATCACCAAATAGGAGTATACAACATCACCAGATAGGGGTATACAGCATCGCCAGATAGGGGTATACAGCAGCGCCAGATAGAAGCATACAGCATCGCAAGATAGGAGTATACAGCATTGCCAGATAGGAGTATACAGCATCACCTGATAGGAGTATACAGCATCACCAGATAGGAGTATACAGCATGACCCGATAGGAGTATACAGCATTACCAGGTAGGGTTATACAGCATCGGCAGATAGAAGAATATAGCATCACCAGAGGGGGGTATACAGCATCACCAGATAGGAGTATACAGCATCACCGGATAGGGTATATACAGCATCACCAGATAGGGGTATATACAGCATCACCCGATAGGAGTATACAGCATTGCCAGCTAGAAGTATACAGCATCCCCAGATAGGGGTATACAGCATCACCAGATAGGGGTATACAGCAGCGCAGACAGAAGCATACAGCATCGCCAGATTGGAACATACAGCATCACCAGATAGGAGTATACAGCATTACCAGGTAGGGTTATACAGCAACGCCAGATAGAAGTATATAGCATCACCAGAGGGGGGTATACAGCATCACCAGATAGGAGTATACAGCATCACCAGATAGGGTATATACAGCATCACCAGATAGGGGTATATACAGCATCACCCAATAGGAGTATATAGCATTGCCAGATAGGAGTGTACAGCATCACCAGATAGGGGTATACAGCATCGCCAGATAGGGGTATACAGCAGCGCCAGATAGAAGCATACAGCATCGCCAGATAGGAGTATACAGCATCACCAGATAGGAGTATAAAGCATCACCAGGTAGGGGTATAAATCATCGCCAGATAGGAGTATACAGCATCACCAGAGGGGAGTATACAGCATCACCAGATAGGAGTATACAGCATCACCAGAGGGGAGTATACAGCATCACCAGATAGGAGTATACAGCATCACCAGATAGGGGTATACAGCATCGCCAGATAGGAGTATACAGCATCACCAGATAGGGGTATACAGCATCACCAGATAGGAGTATACAGCATTGCCAGATAGGAGTATACAGCATCACCAGATAGGAGTATACAGCATCACCAGATATGAGTATACAGCATCACCCGAGGGAGGTATACATCACCAGATAGGAGTATACAGCATCACCAGATAGGGGTATACAGCATTGCCAGATAGGAGTATACAGCATCGCCAAATAGGAGTATACAGCATCACCAGATAGGTGTATATACAGCATCACCATATAGGAGTATACAGCATCGCTAATTAGGATATATACAGCATCGACCGATAGGAGTATACAGCATCACCAGGTAGGGGTATATACGGTACAGCATCAGCAGAATGCGTATACAGCCCCCCCCCACCCCTGCCGCATCACTGACAGAAGATCCCCCCAGGGTAGTCGGGACATCAAAGTCCCACACTTAACTCATCTAGGAAGCGGGCCAGGCGGGCAGCGAGTGGTGTCTGGCGAGCGGGAGCAAAACCCCCTCCTCCTCTGAGGCGTCCAATAGGATCATTTTACCATTCAGACTAACGGGAAACCGGTAAATTACTGGTGCTTCCCAATTGGCTGAGAGGCGATTCAGTGTTAGAAAAGCAAATGCTCATTTGCTTTTGTAACACACATGAGTGGGCTCGTGGCGAGAGAATGGCGCCACTCTATTTTAAAGCCTGGTAGAGCCTATGGCCCTAATCAGGTGCTTCAAAAAACACTGACGTTGCTGTAATTCATGCAGCCGGCTGCATTAATAGGGGGTGGCGGCGACGGTCATGGATAGATTCATGCTATGCATGAATCTATCCATTAGCATAAGAGGGGTGGCGAGGACAGAGGAGGCGGCACCTGTGCGCCCTTAATGGATGGACCGCCCCTGTGTATTTCTTCCAGATCTGTGCAGTGAGACTTTCTTCCTGTAATAAAGACCACTCACCGCAGCTCACTCTCCTTGTGCAGGATGACTGGTCTTGTCCCCGCCCCCTCCTGTAGTTTTCTGTTGTGGGTGGAGCCTGATAGGCACATCCTGCAGCTCTGTTATCTGTCCAGCACAGTGATGATGTCATTGCTACTTTTACAAGGTAATATCTGGGTGTGAGAAGGTATTTAGTGCACACAAAATATATATTTATATCCTGTGTTGCTATTGAGGAATAGATTTCAATTAAAGTTTTATTTTGTGGCTGTAGTTCTGCTTTAATTTCCAAGTATAAATAGGCCAAAGTCTCTGTTCCTGATGCGAGTCCAAGACTTTATTCCTGAAGTCGATTTGCATGGAATGTTTTATTTAAAAAATTAATTATATATTAAAATTTATGTTGGAACAGGGCGGCTAATAAACAGGGACAGCTGCCACATCTGTTCTGCGCTGCAAAGAGTTCTGGGAAAATCCCGTCTCACCATCAGTACAGATGCTGAATTATTTTATCCGTCTTTAATGATGGAAAAAAAAAAGACATTTGGCTCAATTAGGTGAGGGAAAAAAAATCTAAAATGCGATAAAAAATAAATGCATCTCGGTCGCTTCGTGGTGTCGTTAAGGCTGGCGCCCATGCTACAACGTCGCCGCTGCACAATTGTCAGCTCCGAAATTCTTTGGATAGCCAGGCGGCCTGTCTCTCACCACAACAAAACGATCACCTTATTTTATCTCCGACAGAGCTTATCAGGACGCCATATTTTGTTAGCGGCGAATGCTAAGGACGTATGGAGATATGTATGAAGAATGAGATGTACGGCAGCTTGAATAATGACAACGGCAAGGGGAAAAAATGGCTCAGAATGGGACAAATAAATGGTCCTTGACAGGGATGGTTTTATCGGATATAAGCGGGTGAAAAATTTAATAGGCAGAAGATTTGCTTTCAGTACGGATATGCATGTATGAATTTAAAAAAATGTATATATTTATACAATAATAAAAGTATTATATATACAGTATATATATATATATATATATATATATATATATATATATATATATACACACAGTGGCGAAAATAATTATTTGATCCCCTGCAGATTTTGTAAGTTTGCCCACTTACAAAAAAATGAAGGGTCTATAATTTTTATCATAGGTGTATTTCAAATGGTAGAGACAGAATATCAACCAAAAAAAAACACATAAATCAAATGCTATAAATTAAAGTGAAAACAAGTGCAGCGCTAAAAATGGATGCCTGTTGGCGTTAACATCACAAATTGTGTACACAGCATTATATATTTAGAAAAATACAAAATGATGAAATCTTATAGTTCAATAAAGTGCAAATATAAGTGCAATAAAGTGTCCAAATATATATCTCTAGTGGTAATTCTTTCTCCTTCCGTGAATTTGCATAATACAGTCCGCAACCGGACCGGGTAAACAAGGTGTAACATACTAATCCCAAATGACCAGAGCATGATAAAATGTTAGGTTTGTGTAAAAGGCTGTGAAAGCTCGCTGTAGGTCGTCCACGGTCGCTCCCCAAGGAGGGCGCCACACCCTCAGCTGGAGACTCACAAGAGGGAGCGACCATGGACGACCTACAGCGAGCTTTCACAGCCTTTTACACAAACCTAATATTTTATCATGCTCTGGTCATTTGGGATTGGTATGTCACAAACATGTTTTCTCAGCAAATGTAAGTTTTATTAAATTTGCTACTTACGTGCCTAATTTTGGATGCTCTTTATGATCTAATTGTATTCCTCTAAATACTTTTGTAGAAAGGGTTGTGTTCCTTTCTCCCCCCTGAAGAAGACCGACATACATCTATGAATGGTCGAAAGGCGTCGGTGATTATATGCAGCCTCTCGGCTGCACAGTATGTCATAACCCTTTGCTGACAATTAGAATGCATGTTGATGTACATATCCCATTTCTATACAACCAGAGCTCCTTCCCCCTTCATTTTAAAGAAATTTTTATGTCATTATATTACTAATAAAAACTGAAAGGGATTTTTTGGTATTTGTTATCACTTTTAGAATAAAGAAAAAATTCTCCCACGACCTTACTGCCACTAAACCCATTCTTCTTTGGGGGACAATGTCACATTTAGGGGCTATATCCACCACTTGACATGTAGTGATAAGACATCACTCAGAGGGAGACATGCAAACCAACGTGTCACAATAGAAATCCAGGATGGCTATATGCATAGGAGCTCATACAAGAATAAAAAGTGCCACATAGCGTGATACCGTTTGACCAGGTATATTTATTTAAAAACAATTGCACTTACATGCGTAGAAGAAAAACAGGCACAGCATGGAATTCCAACATAGAAAGACTCTGCAAGGGCGCAATGGACTGGAGTAGACTATCCTCAGCTGACGCGTTTCGTCTGAAGAGACTTCCACAGGGGTAAATTAAGTTGCAGTTTAGTGAGTAAAATAAGTATTTGAACGCCAAGCAAAAGTACTTGGTGGAGAAACCCTTGTTGGTAAGCACAGAGGTCAGACGTTTCTTGTAGTTGGTTACCAGGTTTGCACACATCTCAGGAGGGATTTTGGTCCACTCTTCTTTATAGATCTTCTCTAAATCTTTAAAGCTGTCTTTAGAAATGTTCTATAGGATTAGGGTCTGGAGACTGACTAGGCCACTCCATGACCTTAAAGTGGAGTTCCACCCAAAAGTGGAAGCTCCAGTTATGTGCCTCCTCCCCCCCTCCAGTGCCACATTTGTCTTTTGGGGGAGAGTTGGTACCTGTTTTTCTTTGCCACTGTGAGATCACTCGGAAGTTGCCCCCCCTCTCCTCCTTCCCCCGCCACCGCGCCATTCAGAAAGTGCAGCGCACTTCGCGCATGCGCAATAGGGAACCAGCTGTGAAACCGCAAGGCAGTGGCAGCACCCAAGAGCTGATGGAAACATCAGCTGGAGTGCCAACATCTCTGGATTCCAGGACAGGTAAGTGTCCTAATATTAAAAGTCAGCAGCTATAGTATGTGTATCTTCTGACTTTTAATTTTTTTCCTGGGGGGAGCGGGGGGTCAGAACTCCACTTTAATGTGCTTCTTCTTGAACCACTCCTTTGTTGCCCTTGTGGTATGTTTTGAGTCATTATCATGCTGGAAGACCCATCCATGACCCATCTCCAGTGTTCTGGCTGAGGGAAGAAGGTTCTCATCCAAGATTTTACAATACATGGCCCTGTCCATTGGCCCCTCAATGCGTAAAAGTTGGCCTGTACCTTTAGCAGAGAAACAGCCTCAGAGCATAATGTTTCCATCTCCGTGCTTGACTGTAGGGATGGTGTTCTTAGGGTCATAGTCAGCATTTTTCTTCCTCCAAACATGGCAAGTCAAGTTAATTTCAAAGAGCTTGATTTTGGTCTCATCTGACCACAGAACTTTCTCCCGATCCTTCCTCAATCATTTAGATGTTCATTGGCATGACTGTACATGTGCTTTTTTGAGGAGGGGGACTTACCGTGTTTGGAGGAGGAAACATGCTGACTATGACCTTAGAACACCATCCCTACAGTCAAGCACGGAGGTGGAAACATGATGCTTTGGGGCTGCTTCTCTGTTAAAGGTACAGACTGACTTTGCAGCAATGGATGGGGCCATTCGTTGTAAAATCTTGGACAAGAACCTTCTTCCCTCAGCCAGAACACTGAAGATGGGTCATGGATGGGTCTTCCAGCATGACAATGACCCGAAGCATACTGCCAAGGCAACAGAGGAATGGCTCAAGAAGAAGCACATTAAGGTCATGATGTGGCCTAGCCAGTCTCTAGACCTTAATCCTATAGACAATTTATGAAGGGAGCTGAAACTTTAAGTTGCCAAGCGACAGCCAAGAAACCTCAAGGATTTAGAGATCTGTAAAGAAGAGTGAGCCAAAATCCCTCCTGAGAAGTGTGCAAACCTGGTCACTAGCTACAATAAAACGTCTGACCTCTGTGATTGCCAACAAAGGTTTCTCCACCAAGTGCTAAGTCATGTTTTGCTTGGGGATCAAATACTTATTTTACTCACTAAACTGCAACTCAATGTATAACTTTTGCATCATGTGTTTTTCTGGATTTTTGGTTGATATTCTGTCTCTATCATTTATGTAGCCAATGGCCCCCTCAGGGGTGGCTGAGTGTTGTGGTTCACCTGCTCACATTGCCCTCAATCACATCCATACCGCTCCAGAGTCACAGAACAGACTGGTACTTTGCTTTGTTTTGTTTTATTAGGGGAATTGAACTTGGATGGGAGTTGGGATGTTATGGGATGCCCAAAGAATTAGTTCAGCATTTACCCGGGACCTCTATATACACCTCTGTATATACATCACTTCTCTTCCTCCAGCACATCACTTGCTTCTATAGACTCCAGTTCCTCTCTCCTGCACAGTACTTCTCTCCAGGCCCAGAAGGAAATTTATTAGGCCACACCATTTCTTCAGCTTGACTAGCACATGGTAAGGCCTGCCATGCTGTGAACAAGACCTCAGAACCACCCATGACAGGTAGGGACAGTTGGTCTCTATTTTTGTAGAAAAAACTGATGTGCTAGCCGGCCCGATTGACTACTACTCCCAGAAATAGGTGTAGAGGCGAACCTCTCAGGTGGACTTTCTAGGCACGAGACGAATAATTAGACAAATTTGTTAAAAGGTAAGCATTTTATTAGTATAGTACCAAAAATATGTATAAAAATACATTTAAAATATGAACAGTCATAGGTAGGGTGTCCCAAAAGAGGCAAATCAGTCCTAGCAAAATACAGACAGTTTACAAGGTGTGTGAAGACCGAAATACCACAGAATGGAATGATACATAGTACCACACTACTGTGTACGTATTAATCAAGTCCTTGTATGATAGTCGACGCGTTTCGCTATGAGCTTCCTCTGGACCTTCTCATTGCAAACTGAAATTAAGTAAGTACAAAATACATATATATTATCACAGTATGGCTTTATCAGAAATTTCTGTTATACAAATTATACATTAAGGCGCAGGATAAAGGATGTAGATGGATTGATAGTAAAACTACAGCTTACTTTTGGCTGTCTGTGCTCCGGAATATAGTCATAGGGGGGGGCGGACACAGGGGAATACGGTAAAAACCTCTGGACGTACACACAACTAGATCACAAAGAACATACCATTAATAGTATGTGGGGAAAGCCTTCCCTCTACTTATATGCATTCAATCAAATAATACTTTAAGTACCCGTCTTTGTGTGCAAACGGAGAGTGTCTGACTGTATTTGCAGCTGAATGGTGTAAAATGAGTGTGTATGACACAATTAAACGCTCAGGTTAGAGGATGAAAAATGACATATGCATGGTGCTAGACTGATAATAAAGAAAAAAGGGGAGGGAACCCACCATATAAATGGAGGCCTGGGGACTGAGCCATATAGGTAGGATTTCAATTTATGTAGTAATATACATATATGGTTGGTTTTTCAGCAGGGAGTATGTCCTAAATCAATGCAGGGCTCTATAGAAAAAATAATAATAGTAAGAAACCAAACTTTCAGACAGAATTATTTAGTCGTCATGGGTGCATAAAAAATGCGTACCACCACATACCTGCAGAAATGGCCTGACCATATATCCCTCTAGATACATGGAAGCTTAGTTGTGGGTATGACTCCCAAGATTGATCTATAGATAAAAAAGGAGGAAACCAAAATCCCAAAAAGTTCCCCTATGAAGAATGACTATGCATCAGTGCAACCTCTAAAATTATGAGCACAAGTTACCTTAAAGCGGAGTTTCACCCAAAAGTGGAACTTCTGCTTTAAGGGAAGGTGACCCCCCGACATGCCACAATTGGCATGTCATTTTTTTTTTGGGGGGGGGGGGGGCGGCGACCCTGTTTACACAGGGTTCCAGGTCCACTTCCTCTCTTAGAGCCGAAGCTCCGGAAGGAAGTTCACCCCCCCCCTCGGCCATCTTCCAGGACACGTCCCAGTTCCCAGAAGAGACGCCGGCCATTCACAAGGTGTAGCGCGACTCAAGTGCGTGCCCAGCTTTGAAGCCAAAGCCGGGTGCCCACATTTGTCCGAGGGGAGAGGGAGAAGAGCGAGCCCTTGGGCGGCCGCATTGCTAGAACGAGGGACAGGTGAGTGTACGATTGTCAAAAGCCAGCAGCTACCCTTTTGGTAGCTGCTGACTTTTAACTGGGTGGAACTCCGCTTTAAGGCTTGTGAAGTGCCGCATGGTGTCCGACGCCATGAATGCCAGTGTAATGGTGTCCTATATATGTACCCACACCCCAATCGTGCCATACCGGGCGCCGCCAATGATAGGATGGCACGGTGGGCGTCACTAGGCAATGTGCTCTTTA
>BLSH010176427.1:1718929-1744729 GCA_018402905.1 Glandirana rugosa
AAAAGGGTATTAAGTTACCCTCGGCTCGGGATTAAAGGGTACTCAGTGCACGTCCGTCTCCTTTAGCTCGGATGTTATAAAAAAATAGGGTAATATTCCCTTTTTTTTCTTTTTTTTTTCATTATTTCCTTTAATCTACTAAAGGTTATGTTGGGGGTAAAACACGTGACTGTGGGATGTAACGCGGTTGTGGTAGGACAGGTAAGACTGTACCGATGAGACTCGAGTGTGCAGAGAATATATATCTCTTCCTGTGTAAGTATTACGTGCGACGAGTATCGCGTTACCGCCGAAAAAGTACTGTAGTTATTAACATCGCTAGTTCCTCTACAACACGAGGTATTACCCATAACAATAGGGCATTATTTATATCAACAATACCCATTATGGAGCACAACATCTCCTTGATCGCTACAATTATTGATGTCATGAAAAAGCCGCCATTGCGCTATGAGCAGCGTGCATTATGAATGTGTCCTTCTCTATATATAAGAGACGTGTGAGCTCAGAGTAGCCATGTCAGAATGGACAGGATGGTGTTGGCGCAATGTAGGGTGTCAGTGCACAAAATGGGGGTTGTATTGGAAATCATCTAATTTCCTTTATTACTTTTTTTTTTCTTTTTTTTCCCTTATAATGGGATAAAAAAATATTGTAGGCTCGATTTCCTCTGCCTGCACGTGACTCATGGGAAATTAGGGCTCGGCTCCCATTGAATTATGGGAAAAAATTATAGAGAAGATTTAATTGCATGTTACATGGGACACAAACATTTCTATCAAACTATCAATGGAGTGATTGTAGGGTGAAGGCTTTTAGATGAGGCGGAAATTTTTAGCAGAGAGCCTATTGCCCCCATGAGATAAGAGCAGCACAGAGGGTCTTCATAGTAAACGTGCGCGCCTGCAGGAACCTTTTTTACGCGTTGGAGTCGGATCTTTCCTGACGCTGCTGATAATTTACTGCTTTCAATAATGAAGCATCTCATTAATTTTATATCCTTACTGTGTGCTGTGTGGGATTCCCGCTGATCCCTCTTTTGCAGTTTAAGATACGAGATAAAATAGGAGCAACGAACGCAGAAAACGGCAATTAAAAAATCAGAGCGTAACGGAGGAGATTATGGAAGAAATGGTTCTGGATTGTTGATATGTCATTGTTCTAGAACACCAAGTGTCAGTGTGTAATTGTTCTGGGACCCCCAAGTGTCAGTGTGTCATTGTTCTGGACCCCCAACTGTCAGTGTGTCATTGTTCTGGATCCCCAAGTGTCAGTGTGTCATCGTTCTGGGACCCCAAGTGTCAATGTGTCATTGTTCTAGACCTTTCAAGTGTCAGGGTGTCATTGTTCTAGACCCCCAAGTGTCAGTGTGTCATTGTTCTGGGACCCACAAGTGTCAGTGTGTCATTGTTCTGGATCCCCCAAGTGTCAGTATGTCATTGTTCAGGGGACCCCAATTGTCAGTGTGTCATTGTTCTGGATTCCCCAAGTGTCAGTGTGTCATTGTCCTAGACCCCCAAGTGTCAGTGTGTCATTGTTCTGGGACCCACAAGTGTCAGTGTGGCATTGTTCTGGATCCCCCAAATGTCAGTGTGTCATTGTTCTGGACCCGCAAGGGTCAGTGTGTCATTGTTCTAGACCCCCAAGTGTCAGTGTGTCATTGTTCTGAGACCCCTAAGTGTCAATGTGTCATTGTTCTGGGACCCGCAAGTGTCAGTGTGTTATTGTTCTGGGATCTGCAAGTGTCAGTGTGTCATTGTTCTAGACCCCCAAGTGTCATTGTTCTGGGGCCCCCACGTGTCAATGTGTCATTGTTCTGAACCCCCAAGTGTCAGTGCGTCATTGCTCTGGACCCCCCAAGTGTCAGTGTGTCATTGTTCCGGACCCCCAAGTGTCATTGTTCTGGACCCCCAAATGTCAGTGTGTCATTGTTCTGGACCTCCAAGTGTCAGTGTGTCATTGTTCTGGACCTCCAAGTGTCAGGGTGTCATTGTTCTGGACTTCCACGTAACAGTGTGTCATTGTTCTGGACCTCCAAGTGTCAGGGTGTCATTGTTGTGGACCCCCCAAGCGTCAGTGCGTCATTGCTCTGGACCCCCAAGTATCAGTGTGTCATTGTTCCGAACCCCCAAGTGTCATTGTTTCGGACTACCAAGTGTCAGTTTGTCATTGTTCTGGACCTCCAAGTGTCAGTGTGTCATTGTTCTGGACCGCCAAGTGTCAGTGTGTCATTGTTCTGGAGCCCCAAGTGTCAGTGTTTTTTTGTTCTGGACCCCCAAGTGTCAGTGCGTCATTGCTCTGGACCCCCAAGTGTCAGTGTGTCATTGTTCCGGACCCCCAAGTGTCATTGTTCTGGACCCCCAATTGTCATTGTGTCATTGTTCTGGACCTCCAACTGTCAGTGTGTCATTGTTCTGGACTTCCACGTGTCAGTGTGTCATTGTTCTGGACTTCCACGTGTCAGTGTGTCATTGTTCTGTACCTCCAAGTGTCAGGGTGTCATTGTTCTGGACCCCCAAGTGTCAGTGCGTCATTGCTCTGGACCCCCAAGTGTCAGTGTGTCATCGTTCCGAGCCCCCAAGTGTCATTGTTCTGGACCTCCAAGTGTCAGTGTGTCATTGTTCTGGGACCCCCAAGTGTCATTGTGCCATTGTTCTGGGACCTCCAAGTGTAAGTGTGTCATTGTTCTGGACATCCAAGTGTCAGTGTGTCATTGTTCTGGACCCGCATGTGTAAGTGTGTCATTGTTCTGGACCTCCAAGTGTTAGTGTGTCATTGTTCTGGACCTCCAAGTGTCAGTGTGTCATTGTTCTGGAGCCACAAGTGTCAGTTTGTCTTTGTTCTGGATCCCCAAGTGTCAGTGTGTCATCGTTCTGGACCGCTGAGTGTCAGTGTGTCATTGTTCTGGACCGCCAAGTTTCAGTGTGTCATTGTTCTGGAGCCCCAAATGTCATTGTGTCTTTGTTCTGGACCCCCAAGTGTCACTGTGTCATTGTTCTGGACACCCAAGTGTCAGTGTGGCATTGTTCTGGACCCCCAAGTGTCAGTGTGTCATTGTTCTGGACCCCCAAGTGTAAGTTTGTCATTGTTCTGGACCCCCAAGTGTCAGTGTGTCATTGTTCCGGAATCCCAAGTGTCAGTGTGTCATTGTTCTGGACTCCCAAATGTCAGTGTGGCATTGTTCTGGACCCCCAAGTGTCAGTGTGTAATTGTTCTGAACCCCCAAGTGTAAGTTTGTCATTGTTCTGGACCCCCAAGTGTCAGTGTGTCATTGTTCCGGAATCCCAAGTGTCAGTGTGTCATTGTTCTGGAGCCACAAGTGTCAGTTTGTCTTTGTTCTGGATCCCCAAGTGTCAGTGTGTCATCATTCTGGACCGCTGAGTGTCAGTGTGTCATTGTTCTGGACACCCAAGGGTCAGTGTGTCATTGTTCTGGACTTCCAAGTGTCAGTGTGTCATTGTTCTGGACCTCCAAGTGTCAGAGTGTCATTGTTCTGGACCCCAAGTGTAAGTTTGTCATTGGTCTGGAGCCCCAAGTGTCAGTGTGTCATTGTTCTGGACCTTCAAGTGTCAGAGTGTTATTGTTCTGGAGCCCCAAGTGTTAGTGTGTCATTGTTCTGGACCCCAAGTTTCAGTGTGTCATTGTTCTGGACCCCCAAGTGTAAGTTTGTCATTGTTCTGGACCCCAAAGTGTCAGTGTGTCATTGTTCCGGACCCCCAAGTGTCAGTGTGTCATTGTTCTGGACTTCCAAGTGTCAGTGTGTCATTGTTCTGGACCCCAAGTGTAAGTTTGTCATTGTTCTGGACCCCAAAGTGTCAGTGTGTCAATGTTCCGGACCCCCAAGTGTCAGTGTGTCATTGTTCTGGACTTCCAAGTGTCAGTGTGTCATTGTTCTGGACCTCCAAGTGTCAGTGTGTCATTGTTCTGGACCTCCAAGTGTCAGTGTGTCATTGGTCTGGAGCCCCAAGTGTCAGTGTGTCATTGTTCTGGACCTTCAAGTGTCAGTGTGTCATTGTTCTGAAGCCCCAAGTGTTAGTGTGTCATTGTTCTGGACCCCAAGTTTCAGTGTGTCATTGTTCTGGACCCCCAAGTGTAAGTTTGTCATTGTTCTGGACCCCAAAGTGTCAGTGTGTCATTGTTCCGGACCCCCAAGTGTCAGTGTGTCATTGTTCTGGACCTCCAAGTGTCAGTGTGTCATTGTTCTGGACCTCCAAGTGTCAGTGTGTCATTGTTCTGGACCTTCAAGTGTCAGTGTGTCATTGTTCTGGACCTTCTAGTGTCAGTGTGTCTTTGTTCAGGATCCCCAAGTGTCAGTGTGTCATTTTTCTGGACTGCCAAGTGTCAGTGTGTCATTGTTCTGGACCCCCAAGCGTCAGTGTGTCATTGTTCTGGACCGCCAAGTGTCAGTGTGTCATTGTTCTTGACCCCCAAGCGTCAGTGTGTCATTGTTCTGGACTGCCGAGTGTCAGTGTGTCATTGTTCTGGACCCCCAAGCGGCAGTGTGTCATTGTTCTTGAACCCCCAAGCATGGGCGTCTGCAGAAATTTTTCATGGGGACATCACTTTAAGGTCACCCATGCTCCATCCCTTTTCTACAATGTCATGAAGGGTAGGGGCTTCGTCATTATTACATAAAGTGCAGGCCAGGCCATGGTCCCCCATAGAATAGAGTCCCCTTTACTTAGTCTTCTTACTCTTACCTTTTTTTCACCTCACTGTGCCCATCAATACTGCCTCACTGTGCCCATCAATTGCAGCATACCAGTGCCCATCAAATGCAGCCTCATCAGTGCCTATCAGTGCCCAACGAATGCAGCTTATCAGTGCCCATCAAATGCAGCCTCAATGTGCCCATCATTGCAGCCTTACTTTGTCCATCAATACTGCCTCACTGTGCCCATCAATGCAGCCTACCAGTGCCCATCAAATGCAACCTCATCAGTGCCCATCAAGCACCCATCAAATGCAGTCCCATCAGTGCCCATCAAATGCCGCTTATCAGTGCCCATCAAATGCAGACTCACCAGCGCCCATAAAATGCAGCCTCACTCTGCCCATCAATTCAGCCTCACTGTACCCATCAATGCAGCCTCAGTGTGCCTATCAAATGAAGCCTCACTGTGCCCATCAATGCAGCCTCACAGTGCTCATCAATGTAGCCTCACCGTGCCCATCAATGCAGCCTCACTGTGCCCATTAATACTGCCTCACTCTGCTCATCAATGCAGACTCGGTCTGTGCCCATCAATACAGACTCGGTCTGTGCCCATCAATGCAGACTCGGTCTGTGCCCATCAATGCAGACTCACAGAGCCTGGATCACACAGCAGGTATCCTTGCTGTCTCACGGAGCTTGCGTCTAAAATCTTCGGCGGCACTGTAGCAAAGTCCTGCCTCCTAGACTTGCTGTTCCGTCTATCACAGGAGGAGCCGCTGGTCTAGGAGGCAGGACTTTGTTACAGCGCCGCTGAAGAATTCAGACGCAAGCTCCGTGACATGTGTGATGTACACAAGGGGAGGAGAAGGGAAGGAGGGGAGGACTCTGAACCTTGATCGGCTCTGGGCGCGGCTGCAGCCACAGTTCAAAGCGGCCCCAAGGCAGACGGCCTGCCGCACGGACCGCTTATGGACATCTTGCCGATCCTCCGGGGGGGGGAGCCTTACCCCCCCCTGTCCCCCTTACATACCCAAGTGTCAGTGCATCATTGTTCTGGGACCCCAAACACCCTATCGCCTGAGAAATTCGCTGACATGTGTCATTCCTATATTGCCTTGAATGAATTGTAATCAGTCATCCATTTTTGGAGACATATATCTTGCTGCAATCTTCATATTCAGAGTGTGTTTGAAATTTTACAGTTTTTAATTTTTCTTTTACAAAGCAGTGATATCTGCTGTAAATATTTGTTTTAAAAAATATTGTTTAGGTATAAATATTTGCAAAAAATCAGTTTTTATTACTTTTACACTGAAATATAAAAACAAATATAATATATTTATTATTATTAATATTATTATTATTATTAATATGTATTGATTTATATAACTATTTATTTATAATAATTATATAAATATTATAAATAATTATTTAAATAAATACATATTTATTTATAATACTTATATAACTTAGATTATATATTATACATTATAATATAATATTTATTATAATATGTATTTTACCGTATTTTATAATATTTATCTATTTCATCTATAATTATTTATAACTTTTAAATGCAACTTTTATACTGAAATGTTGAGCTCCATTCATTGCTCTTATGTATTATGTAAGGCATTCTTCACCGTATAGACGAGATCTCCACACCTGTAATCCAATCAGACGGCTGGAATATTATTCTCTATTCTTATATTACCAGCTGGTGACCTTGACAGCGTCTGCTGAACATCTGCTTCGCTCCAGTAATAATATTAATACATATATAATGATGACAGTTTCCTGTCGATGAAATGACCATCTATCATCAGTTTAAACTACAAACTGGGGACACATAATCTGAATGGTGACAGACGTGTCTTATTTAAAGGGAACTACAACCTGTTGTAATTTTTTCATGTATACAGGGGGGTGTATTTATAACAAATTGGCAGATTTCATCCTGCAAAACTGCAGGAACTTGCAAACTCCAGGCAGGTATTGTCGTGGTTGGGATTCAAACCAGCAACCCTTCTGCTGCCAGGCAAAAGTGCTACCCACTACACCACTGTGCCTCCCATGTTCTTCAGGTTGAATGATATCCATTCTTATAGAATAGAGTGAATCAGGAAAATATCGCTTGATGGCCACTAGATGGAGCTGTTGATCATTAATACTTATTTACAATGATTGTCATCGGCCATCTAGTGGCCAAATAGCTGTGTTTTCCTCAATGTTATTCACACTGTGAAACTGCATGTACATTCATTCTGCACAAATGTGGGCAGCAAAACAACGAATGTTATTAAACCTTTTTCTTGCCAGGTTGAATGTCTTTTTCATTCATACAGAATAAAGTGACTCAGGAAAATACCTCTTTATGGCCACTAGATGGAGCTGCTGATCATAAATGCGTATTTATAATGATTGTCAGCTCCATCTAGTGACCAAAATGCGGTATTTTCTTCATTAACACTATTCTTATGAATGAAGACCATTCGGATGGAGAGTAAAAGGACTAGTAACATTCGATTTCGCCGGCTTTCACAGAATTCATCTAAATGCTGTTTCACAGGAGGAATAGCTCTGCTGATTTTTTTTTCACGCTACACGCAGTCGACAGTCCATTCATTTAAATGCGCTGCCCTACATGCGACAAATGCTTCAAACAAGCTTGTGTACTTTTTAGACGCGTTTTGACGCATGCGTAAATGCACATCTGCTTGGCGCGTTTCAGCTGCCATTAACAATGAAGCAAGCGCGATATGCGTTTTGCACACATTCCGTGAACCCTCAGGTATGAATGCAGCCTAAAGGGCTTATTCACCTAGTGTGCACATTAGCCCATGCAGAGCATTGAGCTTTGCCATTTTTTTAACCGCACGTTTTGACGCACGTAAAAATGCTTGTCTGCTCACGGCATTTGAGCTGCCATTAACATGGAATGGCTCCACAAGCGCAACATGTGTTTTTCACGCATTCCATGATTGCTCAGGTGCGAATGCAGGTTAAAGGGCTTATTCACATAGTGCGCAGATTAGCCCATGCATAACATTGAGCTTTGCCATTTTTTTAACCATGCGTTTTGACGTATTTGTGGCACAAGAAAATGCTTGTCTGATCGGGGCGTTTGAGCTGCCATTAACAATGAATGGCTCAGCAAGCGTGACAAGCGTTTTTCACGCGCACCGTGTACACTCAGGTGTGAATGCAGCCTAAAGGGCTTATTCACATAGTGCGCACATTAGCACATGCATTAAAGCGGAGTTCCACCCAAAAGTGGAACTTCCGCTTTAAGAGAAGGTGACCCCCCCCACATGCCACAATTGCCATGTCTTTTTTTGGGGGGGTGACCAGGGACCCAGGTCCACTTCCTCCCCTGGCGCCGCGGCTCAGGGAAGGTCCACCTTCCCCCCTCCCTCTCGGCGATCTTCTGGGACACGTCACAGGTCCCGGGAAGATACGACGGCCATTCACAAGCCACAGAGCGACTCGCGCATGCGCATTGAGTGCCCGGCTTTGAAGCCAAAGCCAGGCGCCCACACTTGTGATGCTGGCACCGCCGAGGGGAGGGGGAGACGAGCGAGCCCTCGGGCTGCCGCATCGCTGGAACAAGGGACAGGTGAGTGGCCAATTGTTAAAAGTCAGCAGCTACCCTCTTGGGTAGAACTCCGCTTTAACATTGATCTTTGCCATCTTTTTAACCACGCGTTTTGACGCATTTGTCGCACGTGAAAATGCTAGTCTGCTCCTGTCATTTGAACTGCCATTAACAATGAATGGCTCAGCAAGCGTGACACGCATTTTGCACGCTGTCCATGAATGCTTAGGTGTGTATGCAGCCTAAGGGGCTTATTCACATAATGCGCACATTAGCACATGCATAACATTGAGCTTAGCATGTTTTTTTTTAACCGCACTTTTTGTCGCACGTGAAAATGCTCGTCTGCTTGCGGTGTTGGAGCTGCTATTAGCAGTGAAATGCACAGCAAGCGCGACACACATTTTTCACGCATTCCATGAGAGACTTATTCAGATATTGCGCACATTAGCGCATGCTTACCATACATGCATGCGCTGGCTTCAAACAAGCTTGTGCACCTTTTCGGGCGTTGAGCTTTGCGTGTTTTTTCAACTGCGCATTTTGCCACATTTGCCGCAGGTCACTGCTTTTGAGCTGCCATTAACAATGAATGGCACAGCAAGCGCAAAACGCGTGTTTTGCGCGTTCTGTGAATGCTCAGGCGTGCATGCAGCCTAAAGGGCGCACATTAGCACATGCATAACATTGAGCTTTGCCCGTTTTTTTTTAACCGCGCGTTTTGACGCATTTGCGCACGTGAAAATGCACATCTGCTCGCGGTGCTTGAACTGCCATTAACAATGAATGGCTCAGCAAGCGCCACGTGTGTTTAGCACGTGCTCCATGATTACTCCGATATGAATACAGCCTAAAGGGCTTATTCACATGCGCGAAGCATGCATTTTTTTAAAATATATGCTTTAATGTGTTTTTAACATGCATTAGAGCGCTTTTTTTAACTCTACGATATTAACACGCGGTGCAACGCGTTGCGACACATTACAACAGGTGCAGAACGCGTTTCGGGTAATCGTGACATTTTTTTCAGTGGACTAGACCCTTAGCAAATAAGGGAGATTGCGCCATTCTTGCATGGGAACTGCGTTGGGCAACGTATAGCCACCGCTGCCATTGTGAATGAGCCCCAAGCGTTCGGAACCCAGCCTATAGCTCAGCCAGCCCCGGTCAGTCGGGGGTTAAAACCTTTCTCCATTATCTTTGGTGCGCAATCCCCATCAGCGTCAGAAAATATCAAACCGACGTCGGAGACGAAGGCCTTGCAGACTGCATAACTATGAGCTATTGCCGCCGCCGCCGCTGACAGATTACCCTGCAATATAATCGAGGCGACGGGCTCATTAGGTATTAATGCGGATGTGATGTGTTCTGCTGCAGAAATTAATTGAAGGCATTAGTTAATGCTTATTTATTGCGACATTATCATGTGGGATCAGCACACCAGACCGTGGTAATTCCTCCGTAACCATCATTTGTGTCACATTTCAAACAGTCCTCGTTAAATATATACCGCCTCCAGAAAACGCTTTAATCTCCCGTCATTAGAAGACAGGCAATTCTGTGCCGTTCACGGACAGTGACTGTGAAACTATGTCTTTGTTATGTGAAGAAGGAGGGGGTGGGGTGGGGGTCCATGAAACTTTCCACGCTGTGCCGCCTTCAACAGGAATATCGCCATTTGCACAGAAAAATCGCGCGTCTAAATATAGAAGGTCACGACCCCCCCCCCAAGATTACGATGGCTGAACCCCAATCTTTCCAATTCTTCATTTCTAAGAAAGCGTAACATCATTTCAGTATCGCTGATGTGCGTTACATTGTTGCATTTGATAATATTTGCTTTTTGAGATTTTCAGAGGCTTCCTCTAGTGGCAGTTTTTACAACTGCCCCTGATTTGGAGGGACTGCCCCTGATTTGGGGGGACTGCCCCTGATTTGGAGGGACTGCCCCTGATTTGGAGGAACAGCCCCTGATTTGGAGGGACTGCCCCTGATTTGGAGGGACTGCCCCAGTTTTGAAGCAAAGTCCCTCTGTCCCTCTTTCCTCCTCATTTGTCCCTCATTTTGGTCTGATCCATATAATTATATATAAAATGCACTATTTATCTATCAAAAAGTGTTTCCCAGTGCTAAACCTTTCATCCAGTTTCTAAATTGCTGCATTTATACATTTCAAAAGCCAATAAAAGGAATAGTAGAGGTAAAAAAACGAATCTTTTATCTTTGGTTAATTCTCCTTTAAGGGGGCGTGGCAGGGGGGCGTGTCCTATGCCTACATACTTTTGCTGGTAGGTGTCCCTCATTCCCATCTCAAAAAGTTGTGAGGTATGGTTTTTATATTAGGTAGTACGTCCAGCATCCACGGTAAAACAATAGTTGAGCCAGTGTCTTAGTGGATAACACCCATTTAAATGCTGCACTGGGCTCTGTGATTTGAGACACTATCCACATGGAGTTTGCATGTTCTCCCTGTGCACAAGTGGATCTTCTCCCACTCTACAAAAACATGCTGTTGGGTTAATTAACACCTGGCACTGGTATGTGAGATAAGGACCTTAGATTGTATGTTTCTTGGGAGCAGTATGTGAATACTTGCAATTAAGGTTTGTGGAGGCTCCCTCTAGTGGCAGTTTTTATATTAGGTAGTATGTGCAGCATCCATGATAAAACAGTAGTTGAGCCTGCAGGATTAGCCAGTGGCTTAGTGGGTAACGCTCATTCCTTGCTGCACTTGGGTCCATCATTTGAGTCCTAGCCAGGACACTATCCACATGGAGTTTGCATGTTCTCCATGTGCACACGTGCATCTTCTCCCACTCTCCAAAACATGCTGTTGGGTTAATTAACACCTGGCACTGGTATGTGAAATAGGGACCTTAGATTGTAAGTTCCTTGAGAGCAGGGACTGATATATAGTGAATACTTGCAATTGGGGTTTGTGGAAGCTCCCTCTAGTGGTAGTTTTTATATTAGGTAATATGTGCAGCATCCATGTTAAATAATAACTGAGACTGCAAGAGAAGTCAGGGGGCTTGGTGGGTGAAATGCATCCCTTTGCTACAACAGGTTCCTTGTTTTGAATTCTGATCCAAATCCCAACCAGGACATTATCTGATATATAGTGGAAAAACATGTGATTGAGATGTGTGGAAGCTCCCTCTAGTGGTAGTTTTTATATTAGGTAATATGTGCAGCATCCATGTTAAATAGTAGCAGGAGCAGGAGAAGCCAGGGGCTTGGTGGGTGAAATGCATACCTTGCTACACCAGGTTCCTTGGTTTGAAATCAGATTCAAATCCCAGCCAGAACACTATCTGGTATATATTGAATATATGCAACTGAGGTGGGTGGAGGCCCCCTCTAGTGGCAGTTTTTATATTAGGTAGTATGTGCAGCTTCCATGTTAAATAGTAGCTGTAGCAGGAGCTGGAGCAGGAGAAGCCAGGGGCTTGGTGGGTGAAATTCCTCCCTTGCCAGTCAGGACACCATCTGATATATAGTAAATATTTACAATAGAGGTGTGTGGAGGCTCCCTCTAGTGGTAGTTTTTATATTAGGTAGTATGTGCAGCTTCCATGTTAAATAATAACTGAGACTGCAATAGAAGTCAGAGGCTTGGTGGGCGAAAAGCATTCCTTTGCTACACCAGGTTCCTTGGTTTGAATTTTGATCCAAATCCCAACCAGGGCATTATCTGATATATAGTGAAAACCTGTGACTGAGGTGTGTGGAGGCTCCCTCTAGTGGCAGTTTTTATATTAGGTAGTATGTGCAGCATCCATGTTAAATAGTAGCTGGAGCAGGAGAAGCCAGGGGCTTGGTGGGTGAAATGCATCCCTTTGCTACACCAGGTTTCTTGGTTTGAATCCTGATTCAAATCCCAGCCAGAACACTATCTGATATAAAGTGAATATTTGCAACTGAGGTGTGTGGAGGCCCCCTCTAGTGGCAGTTTTTATATTAGGTAGTATGTGCAGCATCCAGATTGGGTTTACTTCCTCTGCATTCCCCTGCAAAGTAGATGCATAATGGGCGCTGCCAGCGCTGTCCCCTGTGCTGGCAGCGTCCATCTTCTGCCCCTCTTCCTTACTGGGCCGCTATCTCCGGCTCTGTGACTGGCCGAAGTCAGGACTTCACTCCCGCCCATGCGCGCGGGAGCCGCCAGTCACGGCATGATCACAGTGAAAAAACGGCACGGAGGCCGCATGTGCCGAAATGATGTTGGCACATCTCTTATACTGCATATCTCCTGAACCGTGCAGGTTTGGGAGATATACAGGGCACCTACAGGTAAGCCTTATCATAGGCTTACCTGTAGGTTAAAGTGGTTGTCACGAGTTGACAACCACTTTAAATAGTAGCTGTAGCAGGAGCCGGAGCAGGAGAAGCCAGAGGCTTGGTGGGTGAAATTCATCCCTTGCCAGCCAGGACACCATCTGATATATAGTAAATATTTACAATAGAGGTGGGTGGAGGCTCCCTCTAGTGGCAGTTTTTATATTAGGTAGTAAGTGCAGCATCATACACCAGGTTCCTTGGTTTGAATTCTGATTCATATCCCAGCCAGGACACTATCTGATATATAGTGAATATTTGCAATTAAGGTTTGTGGAGGCTCCCTCTAGTGGCAGTTTTTATATTAGATAGTATGTGCAGCATCCATGATAAAACAGTTGTTGAGACTGCAGGATAAGCCAGCGGCCCAGTGGGTAACGCTCATTCCTTGTTGCACTGGGGTCCATAATTTGAGTCCCAGCCAGGGTACTATCCACAGGGAGTTTGCATGTTTCCTCCCACACTCCAAAAGCATGCTGATGGGTTCGTTTACACCTGACCCTGGTATGTGAGCTAGGGACCTGCAAGCTCCTTGATGGCAAGGAGTGATATATGGTGAAAAGTTGTATAGAGGCTCTCTCTAGTGGCAGTTTATATATTAGGTAGTATGGGCAGCTTCCGTGTTAAAACTAGGGTTGCCACCTGTCCGGGATTCACTTGGACAGTTCGGGTTTGGACTTGTGTGTCCGGGTTTCAGACTGCCTGAAACCCGGACACATTATTCAGACTGGACTATGGCTTCCCAGAAGAGTTCTGGCTGCAGTTGTCTAAGCTGAGAGTGTCTGTTACACTCTCTTTTACACTGCCCAAAGCCAATACTAATAACCCCCCCCCCCCCCAAACACACACAGACAGGAGAGGAGAGAGGGCTCGATCTACTCCTCTTCCTCCCACCCCTACCCCTCTGTGTCTGCCCACCACACTCTGGATGAGAGGTGCTCATTGCCAAGCGGTGAGTGAGCTCACCATCCATCCCTGTCTGTGACTGAAGTCTCCTCCCTTCTCTCTCCTGCCTCTGAGTGACTACACTAAGGTAAATCAGAGTTCACAGAGCACCCCTTACATCAGAGTTCCCCTTTACACCAGAGGCCACAGTGTTTGCCCTTACATCAGAGTCCTCTCTGTACATCAGAGTTCTCAATGTTCCCCCTTAAATCAGGGTTCCCAGAGCATCCCTTATGTTTGAGTCCCCAGAGTTCTCCCTTACATCAGAGTCTGCAGAGTCCCCCCTTACAGTGAAAGGGAACTCTGTGAGTTCTGATGTAAAAGGGGACGCTTGTTATCAACTTCATATGATTAGAAATGTTATTTAATATCAAAATATATGCATAGTTTATACTGTAAAAAAATTGCTGTGTTCGGGTTTGACTTGAAGAAAAGGTGGCAACCCTAGTTAAAACATTGGTGGAGATTGCAGAAGAAGCCAATGGCTTGCTGGGTGAAATGCATGCCTAGCTACACCAGGTTCCTTGTTTGGAATTCAGGTTCAAACCCCAGCCAGGATCTTATGTGATAAATAGTGAATGTTTGTGGAGTCTCCCTCTAGTGGCTGTTTATATATTAGGATGTGCAGCATCCATGATAAAACAATAGAGACTACCAGATAAGCCAGCGGCTTGGTAGGTGAAATGCCTTACTTCACCAGGTTCCTTTGTTTGAATTCTGGTTCAAATCCCAGCCAGTACCCTGTTTGCATGGGTTTCTCCTATGCTGATGGGTTAATATATTCACCCTTTTAAATCTGCAGCTTTCAGTAAACTAAATTCTGGTGATCCCGCCATGACAGCCCTTGTTCAGGCACTTCCTGTTATGAAGTGACAAATGACATTAATGTGGTAAAGCTTATTTGAGACTTTAAGGGATTTGGTTCTGATTTATTTTAAACAAAGCACCAAACTCCAGCCAATAATATGCAAGATAAAAAATTAATAGCCTATTGAAAGATAATAAAAATGTCAGCTTTTGCTGCATTATTCACCTTCAGGCCAGATATTTCCCCTGCAGTACTTTATTTCTGCCACTAGATGTCCTACGTCTGATGACAAGCATCATTCCTCTATAGCCAGTGTCCTCCCGGACGAGCCCCCAACCTGTGACTGGATAGTGAAGGGAGAAGCAGCAGGCTGATGAGCTCATCTCTCTGTCACTGTTCTCTCATCCTATCAGCATGCTTCTGGTCAACTCCTATTGCTGCTTCTCTTTCTACCAGTCTTAGCTCTGCTGTACAGAGAACACAAGAGGCTGATATCAAGTCAAATTCAAGTAATTACACTACTTGCATTAAAAAAATAAATTTAATGACATATTACTAAATACAGAGCTGCATTAATTAGTATATTTTATAAAGAATGCAGTTGGGCCATATCCTGTACTGTTCAAATGTAATCCATTGACTTAACCACTTGCCGACCGTCAACCGCAGGTTGACGGCGACAAGGTGGCTCGATATCGCAAACCGCCGTCATACGATGGCGGCTGCGATATCATGCACTGTGAGCGCGCGCGCTGCCGGAGGCACGCCCGCGCGCTCACTGTGTTCGGGGGGGCCAGGGAGCGGGTGCGGCGGACTCGATCTCCGCCGGCTACCCGCGATGCCCCCCCGCAGTGAAAGAAAGGAGGTCCCTGTAAGTAAACATGGATCTCCGTTCTGTGAGAGGGGGAAGGGCTGTGATCACAGCCTTCCTCTATATGGAAGCCATGATCGCTTCCCTTCCCCTGCTAGGGCAGCCCAAACACAGTTAGAACACGCCCAGGGAACACAGTTAACCCTTAGAGCGCCCCCTCCAGGTTAACCCCTTCACTGCCAATAGCATTTACACAGTAATCAGTGCATTTTTATAGCACTGATCGCTGTATAAATGCCAATGGTCCCAAAAAAGTGTCAAAATGGTCCGACATGTCTGCCGCAATATCGCAGTACCGCTAAAAATCGCAGATGGCCGCCATTACTAGTAAAAAAAACAAACAAAAAAAACCCCAGAAACTAATTCTTATCCTCCGTAAATGCAGCTACTTTTGCGCAAACCAATCAATAAACGCCGATTACGATTTTTTTTTATCACAAATATGAGGAAGAATATAAATCGGCCAAAACCGATGGAAAAAAATTTTTTTTTATTTATTTATTTTTTTGGATTTGTATTTTAGCAAAAAGTAAGAAATTTGGGTTTTTTTGCAAAATTGTCACTCTTCTTTTGTTTATAGCGACGATCAGAAATGACGCAGTGGTGATCAAATACCACCAAAAGAAAGCTCTATTAGCGGGAAAAAAAGGACGCAAATTTCGTTTGGGTACAACGTCGCACGACCGCGCAATTGTCAGTTAAAGCGACGCAGTGCCAAATCGCAAAATGGGCTCTGGTCCTAAAGTGTGAAATCCTTCCGGGGCTGAAGTGGTTAAAATGGAAAATACTGACTTGGCCACTAGATGGGGATAAATATCATAGAAATTTCCTATAACACATAGCTCCATCCAGTGGCCAAATGCAGTATTTTCCCCTTTAAATTTGGCCACTAGATGGGCATACATATTATAGGAATTTCCTATAACCTTTAGCTCCATCTAGTGGCTAAATGTGATATTTCCATTTAAATCAATTATTTACATTTGAACAGCACAAGCTATAGCCTATTCGCATTCCTTTTTTTTTTTTTAAACCATTCTCACCGAATTACATGCACTTTCACTGGGGGAATGGCTAGGCTAATTCTTAATAAATCAACCCCATAATCTTACAATACACACATTTATCTGAAAAAAACTAAGATGGATTTCCTTGATTCTACATAAATGCACGTGCTTCAGGCCTATTAGTGCTCCTCAGTGCAAGATACGGAACCCGCTGCTTCAAAGGGGTAGGGCTTTAGATAGGATAACCAGCTGGGTTATGACGAGGGGCCTAAAGGAATTAAGGAGTAGCCTTGCCTTCCTATCCTCTTGCCGACCAAGTAACGCATATGTGCAGCAACAAGGAAGCTGGCCCTTAATGCCCACAAGCCACACATATGTGTCCATGGTGGCTGAGGTGTCTGTGCTAAGATCACAATCCCATTACAGTGACTAAGCTGTCACCGGTTATCATCGGGAGTTGACGAGTTGAGCTCTCGATCATGTGACCACTGTGACAACCAATCTCAAAAGTCACGTCAGTGGTTGAGAAGACATTAAAAAGAAAATATGTATTTCAGTTGGTTGGTCTTGAAAACCGGGACAATTCCAGGGATATGTAAAGCTGGAAATGTCTCCTTCTCCATGTTCTGTAGTTTAGCACCTGGCTACTTACTCCCCCCACCAGAAATCTTTGGTCCCTAAAGTCCTTCAAACACCAATCTCTTTGACCATTCAAAATCAGGGCAAGATGGGAACTGTACATGACGTCTCCACTAACCTGGCACCAATTTCTGCAAGAAAGATACTCCTCCTGCCCTGGAAGTATGGGCTTGGTTGCAGGTACACTGATAGCACCTTATAGCAACCACAAATGTCATTTTCAGCCTCAAACCACAGCAGCGCTGCGAAAGAGCCCAAGCAATATGTGATTTAGACGTTAAAATGGATAAGCTGCCTCGCATTACCCTGACACGCATTACAAGTGTCCGTCTTGTTCTTTGGGGCACGGTGTCCATCTGGTTGACAAGCCTGCTGATTTCAGCCACCTTGGGATGGGACAAGCAGCCCCATTGATGCGCCATGACAGCGAAGGGACTCCCCCCCCTTCCATCCGTCAGGCCCGATTTCCTGTGACTGCCACCCTCCAGGGGCCCCTGGCCTGTCTACGCTCATCCAAGTAGATCCTGAAGACTCCTGCCACTTGGCAGAGCGGATGGAGCATCCCCATGGAGCGCTGGTGCAGAGGCGGGGAGGCGAGATGTCTAGGTTAATTTGCCTGGCACGCTCTCAGCTCCATTTCGGCTTGTCACCGGACATAGAGAGGTCTGCTGATACCTGAGCCACAGGCAAAGAACGCTATTAGGCCAACCAAGCGTCTGGCAGGCAGCGGCCCACGTGGAGACCAGCAGCATCAATTATGGGGAACCAGGACAACCGGCATGATGCTGTTACTGAACTGCTGATGTGCTGTCTCGTTAGGCAAGATCACACCTCTGACGTTCTGAGATGAGATAGACGGACACGTTGTAGCGCCATGTTGTTTAAAAAAAGACATGCTCTTGTTTTGCTCCACTTTGGAGCAGTAACAAAGCACCAACCCACCATGCACTCCATTAAAAAACTTGTAGAGAGTTTAAACAATTTATTTTATTTTTCATGCAGGACCAAAGCATAAATTAAAAGATTTTACTGCTTTTTTTATTTAGGTGATTTAAAATATAGTTTGTGAATATTTACCACTTGCACTCAGTAGGTGGCGCACTCTAAGGTCGTGTCACCTAAACAATCCTATCTATTGCTTACTTTCGCCTATGGTATTGCTCCCTCACAAATGCAATGTCCTGATGTGCAACGCTCCTTTGCTTGCCCAGAACAGAACCTCACCCACTTGCGAGGTGGCGCCCAGTACAGGAAGTGGCTGGGCTGCACATCCTGGTGTCAATTCGGAAGTGTCATCAGGCTTAAAGCAAACACGCTGGCTTTATGGAACTGAAAACGGCTGGGATGGGATATAATCCTCCACAGCAGGAGAGATCAGATTACACAGAGTGAATTAGTCAGTTTGCCACAGGCTGCCAACAAGCATGCATCATTTTTGGAATTTTTTTAGCAGAAAGCCCTACTTGCTTTGCACACTAAGGGGTCTATTTATCGAAATATCCTGGTGAGTCTGCCAATGGCAAAGGGTCATCAGCTTTAGGCAAACACACTGTTTTCCTGAAGCTAAAACAGCTGAGATGGGATATCATCCTCAACAGCAGGAGAAATCAGATTACACAGGGAGCAGATTAGTCAGTTTGGCACAGGTTACCAACAAGCATGCATCATGTTTGGATCCTTTTAAAAAAAGGAACCCAACTTGCTTTACACTCTAAGGGGTCTAGTTATAAAACGTTCGTTGGACGAATGTCACAAGCATTCCTCTAGCTGAGATAAAATGTACTGTATTTTACTTAATATATTGATTTCCTATGATTGTCAACTTCATCTAGTGGCCATAATGCAGTTTATTCCCAGACTGAGGTATTTCAGGATAAAAAAAAAATCATTATGGGCACTAGATGGAGCTGATGAACATAGGAAATCAATGTATTTAGCAAAATACGGTAAAATTTTGTCTCAGACGAAGGCTTGTGACATTTCTTTTATACATAGACCCCTAGGCATCATGAATGTACCCTGGGTATAGGTAAAAAAATAAACAGAGATGAGCTCATCATTGTGCTGCTTCTCATATCACTGCCTAGTCACGGGTTGGGGGCTGGTCCGGGACAACCTGGGATTGAATGATCCTTGATATCAGACTAAGGACATCTAGTGGCAGGAAAATAAGGACTGTATGGGAAGTCTTTGGATTGAAGGTGGGTATTACAGAAATTGTGGAATGATGACTGAGGACATCTAATGGCAGAAAAAAGTACTGCATTGGAGATCTCTGGATTGAAGATGAATATTGCAGGAACTGTGGAATGATGCTGGCAATCAGACTGAGGACATCTAGTGGCAGAAAACAATGCAGTAAGGGAAATCTCTGGATTGAAGCTGAACATTGCAGGATTTGCGGAATGATGCTGGCCATTAGACTGAGGACATCTAGTGGCAGAAAACAGTACTGTAATGGAAATCTCTGGATTGAAGCTGAACATTGCAGGATTTGCGGAATGATGCCGCTATCAGAATTAAGACATTTTGTTTTTACCCATAAGGCATCATGGATGCACCCTGGGTTTATGTAAAAAAAATAAACAAAGAGAAGAGCTCTCATTGTATTGCTTCTCTTATCACTGCCCAGTCACAGGCTGGGGGCTGGTCCGGGACAACCCGGGATTGAATGATCCTGGATATCAGACTGAGGACATCTAGTGGCAGAAAAAAAGGACTGTAAGGGAAGTGTTTGGATTGAAGGTGGGTATTGCAGGAAATGTGGAATGATGGCTGAGGAATGTAATGGCAGAAAAAAGTACTGCATTGGAAATCACTTGATTGAAGATGAATATTGCAGGCATTGTGGAATGATACCAGCCATCAGACTGAGGACATCTAGTGGCAGAAAACAATACAGTAAGAAAGATCTCTGGATTGAAGCTGAACATTGCAGAATTTGTGGAATGATGCCGCTATCAGAATTGAGACAATTTTTTTACACATAAGCATCATGGATGCACCTTGGGGGCTGGTCCGGGATAACCTGGGATTGAATGATGCTGGATATTAGACATGTGCAATTCGTTTAGTTCCGAATTCATTTTTTAACACATTTTTTTAAATTTGGGAATTCAGACGAATCTGAATTTCCGAACTTTTCCGAACTTTTGTTTTTTTGAAATTTGACAATTCGGTAATCCGAACACCGGAAAATCCGAAACGTGGTAATTCGGAAATTTGGTAATCGGAATAGCTAAAAATCCAAATTTCGGAAATTTGACAATTTGAAATTCGAAAATTTGAAAATCAGAAATAATTACTAATAATATCTTAACTATACTTAACTACTTAAATAACTAATAAATCATTTCAGAACTTTTGGATTTTTTACCTCGGAACTTACGACTTTTCAAATTTCGGCATTTTCAAATTCCGAATTACCGAATTTGCGAATTTCTGATTTCCGAATTTTTGAATTTCCAAATTTCAACTTTCCGAATTTTTTGAATTCCTGAATTTCCGAAAAAATAAAAGAACGAACGGAACGAAAACAAACAAATTTTGCAGCCGTGCACATATCTACTGGATATCAGACTTAGATCATCTGGTGGCAAGAAAAAAAGGACTGCAGGGGAAATCTCTGGATTGAAGATTGGTATTGCAGGAATTGTGAAATGATAACTGAGGACATTTAATGGCAGAAAAAAAGTACTGCAACGGAAATCTCTGGATTGAAGATAAATATTGCAGGAATTGTGGAATGAGACTACAAAAAAACAAAAGAAAAAAGAGTGGGACTTTTAAGGCTGTCACTGAAGAATCCCAAGCAGGATAGCACAACAGGGGGTATTTATTACATATTAGATATAAAAATCCATAACATATGGAGACAGATATATAAATATAGAGAACATTGTACAAAAATGGGCCTGGTCCTGGGTCGTCTTCAAATAGGCAACTGATAGCAGGTCGGGGCCCTTTGACAGAAGGATGTACACCAAAATCGCTACGCGTTTCGCCTCATGCTTCCTCAGGCGATCCGGTAATTCCGTTCCAGGGCAGCTCGTTCCCACCCGTGAGAGGATCAGTATGACCACCACATCCAGTACTACAGGTTGAAGATGAATATTGCAGAAATTGTAGAATGATGCTAAAATGTACTGAAGGGCAAATTTCTGGATTGAAGCTGAATATTGCAGGAATTTTGGATATCATCCATCAGACTGAGGACATCTAGTGGCAGGGAATATTACTGCGGGAGAAATCTCTGATTTGAAGGTGAATATTGCAGAAAAAATGATTGTATTATTTTATGTTTTAATGGGCTAATTATTTGTATTGTGTTGTTGGCTGGTGTTCTGCTCTAAGGTTTTTTAGTTGTAGTAGTAATTTAATGCATGGTCAGTAGGCGTCAAAAGATCTGTTGGATGGTGTTTCCTGCTGCGATAAATACATTTTTCGCTTGTATTTATCACACATGTGATATGTTATTTTAGCTATTTGGGTCATGAGTCTGCACCTGCACTTTATATATGTATTAATGACATGTTTCACTTGTTATAATCTCTTAGTATAATATCAAGCCTATCACAATTAAATATGTAAGATTTCAATGTGGCCTCATGAACTGACCACCAAAGCATTTTTGAATATTTTTTGTGATAGGGTTCCCACTCATTATATCCCTGCCTAGGGTCATTCTTCCATTATTTCAGGTAGAAGAAGGCGACAGACAATCAATACTTCACAGGGGGAAAGACACATTTTCATGCATTTCAGACACTTGGAAGGATCAGCAAAAATAGAAAAAAGGGGACCCTTCAGAAATACAATTCCAGCACACCGCAGCTCAATTAACCTCTTAACATAGATATAAATCCAATCACCAAAATCTACCAGAAGCTTTAAAGTAGAACTCCAGCCAAAAAGTAAATAAGATAGAAATTAACAGCCCATTAAAAGATAAAATAATAAAACCAGCTTTTACTGCAACGTTCAGCCTAATTTCTGAGGTTTCCCCCGCAGTACATATGTCTGCCTTTAGATGTCCTCAGTCTGATGGTCAGCACCATTCAACCTCTAAACTCAAGTTGTCCCGGACAAGCCCCCAACCACTGACTAGACAGTGAAAGGAAAAGTGGCACAGCCATGAGCTTATCTATCTGTCACTCTGCTCTCTCCTCCTTTCAGCATTCTTCTTGTCAGCACATGAGCTTATTGGCTCTTTGTGCTGCTTTCCCCTCTCATGCTCCAGGGGCTGTAAGAGGCTGATACCAGGTCACATTAAGGTATATACATTGCTTGTAATACATTTAATAATGTATTAATGATTACGGGGTTGTATTAATGTGTGTCTTTTATATCTGCTCGGAGTTCATCACTGACATGTTATTGATTTTCTGACCCGTGAAAAGGGTTGCAGGTTTCAATTGACCTAATATGACCATACCTGCTACATTGAATTCTGGCACAGCGAAGGGGTCATTAAGCATGGAGTAAACTAGTACCAGGGTGATGTGGACCCCTTATGAATTTGCTCAGGGGCCCCATATAAGCAGTACTTATAATATCATTAACCACTTGTGGACCCCCAGCTGTCTTTATACGGGGGTCCTTTGCCATTGAACACTGTTGCAATGGAAGCAGATAGCTACCATAACCCTGGTATTTTTAAAAACGGCGGGTGGCCGGCTTTCAGATAAAAGTGGTCTCTGCTGCGTATTCGCCGTGAGATCACTTTTATCGGGGGCGGGTGAGTTAACCCCCACCGCCCTGCGGTCATCTCCACTGCTTACCGGACCCGCCGGTAGCAGCGGAGACGATCCGATCCGTTCCCCTTCTGCACTGGATGCCAACTTGAGGGTAAGGTGGCCCCCAGCCGGCTCCATAACATTGCAGGTCAGAAGCAATATCAAATGTCACTTCCGCCCGTAGCTCTTAAAGGAGACTTTTTTTTTAACTGTCATTTTTTTTTCTATTTTTTATTGCATTTCAGTGTAAATATGACATCTGAGGTATTTTTGACCCCAGATCTCATATTTAAGAGGTCCTGGCGTGCTTTTTTCTATTACAAGGAATGTTTACATTCCTTGTAATAGGAATAAAAGTGAACATTTAAAAAAAAAAAAAAAAAAGAACAGTGTAAAAATAAAAAAACTAAAAGTAAAATAAATAATAATAAAAAAAAATTAAAGCGTCCCGCCGAGCTTGTGCGCAGAAGCGAACACATACCCAAGTCCCGCCCGCATATGAAGACGGTGTTCAAACCACACATGTGAGGTATCGCCGCGATCGTTAGAGCGAGAGCAATAATTCTAGCACTAGCGCTACTCAAAACTGGTAACCTGTAGGAATTTTTAAAAGTTGCAGATTGAGATTTTTAAGTGCCAAAGTTTGTCGCCGTTGGTTTCCACGAGCGGGCGCAATTTTGGAGCATGGCTTGTTGGGTATCAATTTACTCGGCATAACATTATCTTTCACAATATTGGAAAAAACTGGGCTAACTTTACTGTTGTTTTATTTTTTAACTCAAAAAAGTGATTTTTTTTTTTTAAATGGCGCTTGTAAGACTGCTGCGCAAATACAGTGCGACAAAACGTATTGCAACGGCCACCATTTTATTCTCTAGGGTGTTAGAAAAAAATATATATAATGTTTGAGGGTTTTAAGTAATTTTATAGCAAAAAAAAATATTTTAACTTGTAAACACCGAATCTCAAAAAGAGGCTCGGTCTGGAAGCGGTTAAAAATCCAGTGATGTCAGCAAAGCAAACAGCTCAGTGTACAAAACTGATGTCTTCTTTATGCAATTTTTTTTTTTTTTGCATATTGATAGGTCCACATATTTAATGTACGCCGAGAGTGATGTCAGTGGTGAAAGAATAGTAATTGCTGCGGAAAGACGAGCTGTGAATACATTCTATGTGATTATTGCTAATATACTTTATCAGTGATATGCATGGCTCTCTGTAACAGCTGGTGGGATTGCTCGCTCCCGATTATGCCACTGACCACATATTTGCATTTCTTGTTAATTCAAACTCATTCCTGGAGCTCCTTTGTATTACTATAGAGTGCCATCTAGCGGGGGAAAGTTGTTGTTTTTTTCCCTGGAGTTATGGAAGCATGTACAAGATAGTTAATAAGAATTATTTGTATTCTAACTGCACTGTCAAACTGTTGGCCCTCTACATAAATCCCGTATAATAATAATATAATAATGATAATAAGTATTATTAAGTTCCTGACTAATAATAATTAATTATATTTACAAATTAGGTTATTTTATTGCCTTATAGCAGATTTATTTGGTGTGAAAATGGAGTTGACCTTGAAGATTTGTCTTTTCATATCCACTTTTTTTGTGTCCACACACCTACTGCTTTCTTTATCAAATAAAATAAATACAAATTTAGCATAGGGATAGTGAGAAACCCTCATAATGGGCACAGTAGGTGTACAGACCTAGGAACTCAGCACAGGGATGGTGGGAACCCCTCATAATGGGTACAGCAGGTGTACAGACCCAGGAACTCAGCACAGGGATGTTGGGAACCCCTCATAATGGGCACAGCAGGTGTACAGACCTGGGAACTCAGCACAGGGATGGTGGGAACCCCTCATAATGGGCACAGCAGATGTACAGACCTGGGAACTCAGCACAGTTATGGTGGGAACCCCTCCTAATGGGCACAGCAGGTTTACAAATATAGGAACTCGGCAAAGGGATGGAGGGAACCCCTCATAATGGGTACAGCAGGTGTACAGACCCAGGAACTCAGCACAGGGATGATGGGAACCCCTCATAATGGGCACAGCAGGTGTACAGACCTGGGAACTCAGCACAGGGATGGTGGGAACCTCTCATAATGGGCACAGCAGATGTACAGCCATGGGAACTCAGCACAGGGATGGTGGGAAGCCCTCATAATGGGCACAGCAGGTGTACAGACCTGAGAACTCAGCACAGGGATGGTGGGAACCCCTCATAATGGGCACAGCAGGTGTACAGCCCTGGGAACTCAGCACAGGGATGGTGGGAAGCCCTCATAATGGGCACAGAAGGTGTACAGCCCTGGGAACTCAGCACAGGGATGGTGGGAACCCCTCATAATGGGCACTGCAGGTGTACAGACCCGGTAACTCCAAGACACAGAAGAGACTCTCATTGGGTTTACCTCTCCAGCATTGACCAAATAGGAAAATATGAATTTGGGTGCGGGGATACCCATTCTATCCTCCAACTAAACACTCCCCAGCTTTATCACTTCATCTACAGAGTACTCTTTACCAAGGTGCCATGCTGCCACCTGCTGGCAAAACTTAAAACTGCCTCCAAAATGTACTGAATGATAGTGAATTGACATGACTAGGAACAATGTAAGGGTGGCCAGCTATGTGTTCAGTGTGATGTGATTTTTGGAAAAGAGTCAGGGGCTTCCCGTGTTTCTCGTGCATAGGACAAACTATAGAAATGAATGGGCTGCTCTACATGTGACACGCAGGAATGCGTCCACGTGAGGTCGCACCTGTAGGTAAACCAAGTCTTAGACATGCATTTGCAGCATTGCTGATGTCCGCTTAGAGTGCCATCTCTTTTATAATCCTACCCTGAGAAGACTTACATATTGGAATTATACCTGAACTACAGTTTCAGTGTCTACTATTTAGGGTTCCCACCTGTCCGGGATTCACCTAGACAGTCCAGGTTTTAAATCCTGTGTCTGGGTTTTATTCCACCTAAAACCCAGACACATCAGTGTAAACCCTGCAGCACCAGTCCTCCTATCCCAATCCCCCTTCCCGTCGGCTTCCAGTGCTTTTAATTATATTTATAGAGGGGATGCTTTAACTGGGGTACAGACTGACCTGGGGGGATTAAACTGAGGTTCAGACTGACCTGGGGGGAGATTATACTGGGGAACAGACTGACCTGGGGGGATTATACTGGGGGACAGA
>BLSH010176427.1:1746747-1757300 GCA_018402905.1 Glandirana rugosa
ACGTCCCGCCGACGAGTCGGTCCCGTTATCATCTTCCCAACGGTGCAAAAGTAGTTCGGTTTGACAGACTGACCTGGGGGGGATTATACTGGAGGACAGACTGGCCTGGGGGGATGTACTGGGGGACAGACTGACCTTGTTTAATGTAACTATGCTTCTCCCATTATTAACACAATTTGGCCAGACCCACTGTTCATCATGGGACGCGACATGCGCTGCAACACCACTCTTCTTGGGGCACCCAAAGGTGTCCCAGGTCTTTTACAATCCTGTAGTGAATACTGCAAAAAAAAAGGAAAATATGCCGCACTCTGCCAAACTGTTGGGGTTTGGCTTGATGAAAACGTGGCAACCCTTCTACTATTGCCCTGGCTGAGCAGCCGCCCTGCAGAGTCCCCTCTGATATTCTACAAATATTCCTTAAAGGGAAGACCAGAAAATGTCATCAGAGGCTGGAAACACCACAGCCCCGCTTCCCCCTTCCAGCGGCCAGGCTGTAAATCCGATTGCGGGATACCCAGACGTCTATTCGGCAATCCAGTTGCCGGTGAAGTATTGCTGAGCCAGCGCGGGAGACGGAGGGGAACATGATGGATTCTCCTTTTTACCAGACGGAGATCAATGAGGAGTCGAGCGAGCCGGGCCATTCGTCAAACGGCCGCGCGTTCCCCAGGCCCCCGGAGAGAGCGGGGAAGAAAATGACCGGTATTGTGTACGGCGATTCCCGGCGGACTTGCCGCAAGATGGATGGGCAGGCGATGCGATTGACAGCGGTCATTATGCTCTGCCTCCCCAGGGGTCACTGCATACTTTCCTGGGAGGGGTCCAAAGTTGGGGTCTCGATAATAAGAACCCCCTGCTGATGCTATCTAACGGCTGGGGGGTGGTGACTCCATTGTGTGGACATTTTCCTTCACTTCCTGTTCCTGTGACACCCGCACAAGAATTGGGACCGGAAAATACAGTAATAAAAACGTTGACCCTCCCTAATCTACTAAAAAAAAGATGTTTTGGCCGGTGTCCCCATTAGAGGAATCTCTCATGACTTCCTGTCCTAACAGGAAGTAGGAGGAGCAATGACGACCCAACCAGAAGCTCCGACCCCTCCCAATTGTATCACAAAATAAAATGCCGTGGCTGGAGCTGAGCTTTAACTATTGAAAGTCGCCTTTTGTCTTCTGTGTTATTTCATCACCAAGTCAAATAAGCTTCTTTTTCAGCTCTCATAGAACCTCGGGGGCGGGTTTATAAAAAAAAAATTTCATCCTGGGGAAATCACATGAACATGGTGCAAATGGGGGAAAAACTGAATGGTATTAGGTTATTTTCTCTTCAAGTCGAATGTTAATTATTCCTATAGAATGTTAAAAAAAAAAAAAAGTAAAATAAAGAAAATATGTGACAGTAGAGAAATAATTACTAAATACTCAAAAGAGAAAAAAAATACTAACAATGAAAAAAAATAGGCTGAGCCAAATTGAAGAGCTGATAGCCCAGGGGGATCAAAAAAGAAAAATGAATAAAGACATTTAAAAAAAAATTACAGTTGAGAAATAATGAATAAATAAACAAAAAAAAACTAAAAAAGAAAAAAAATGACAGTATAGAAATAATGAATACATCCACAAAAAGAGAAAAATATACTGAAAAAGAAAATAGTAAATAAAAAAATTGACAGTAGAGAAATAATGAATAAATCCACAAAAAGAGAACAAAATACTGAAAAAGAATACAGTAAATAAAAAACTGACAGTATTGAAATAATGAATAAATACACAAAAAGAGAAAAAAAATACTGAAAATGTATATAGTAAATAAAAAAATTGACAGTAGAGAAATAATGAATAAATACACAAAAAGAGAAAAAATACTGAAAAAGAATATAGTAAATAAAAAATTTGACAGTAGAGAAATAATGAATAAATACACAAAAAGAGAGAAAATACTGAAAAAGAAAATAGTAAATAAAAAAATTGACAGTAGAGAAATAATGAATAAATCCACAAAAAGAGAACAAAATACTGAAAAAGAATACAGTAAATAAAAAACTGACAGTATTGAAATAATGAATAAATACACAAAAAGAGAAAAAAAATACTGAAAATGTATATAGTAAATAAAAAAATTGACAGTAGAGAAATAATGAATAAATACACAAAAAGAGAAAAAATACTGAAAAAGAATATAGTAAATAAAAAATTTGACAGTAGAGAAATAATGAATAAATACACAAAAAGAGAGAAAATACTGAAAAAGAAAATAGTAAATAAAAAAATTGACAGTAGAGAAATAATGAATAAATCCACAAAAAGAGAACAAAATACTGAAAAAGAATACAGTAAATAAAAAACTGACAGTATTGAAATAATGAATAAATACACAAAAAGAGAAAAAAAATACTGAAAAAGAATATAGTAAATAAAAAAATTGACAGTAGAGAAATAATGAATAAATACACAAAAAGAGAAAAAAATACTGAAAAAGAATATAGTAAATAAAAAAAATTGACAGTAGAGAAATAATGAATAAATACACAAAAAGAGAAAAAAATACTGAAAAAGAATATAGTAAATAAGAAAATTGACAGTAGAGAAATAATGAATAAATCCACAAAAAGAGAAAAAAATACTGAAAAAGAATATAGTAAATAAGAAAATTGATGGCAGAGAAATAATGAATAAATCCACAAAAAGAGAAAAAAATACTGAAAAAGAAAATAGTAAATAAAAAAATTGACAGTAGAGAAATAATGAATAAATACACAAAAAGAGAAAAAAATACTGAAAAAGAAAATAGTAAATAAAAACATTGACAGTTGAGAAATGAATAAATCCACAAAAAGAGAAAAAAATACTGAAAAAGAATATAGTAAATAAAAAAATTGACAGTAGAGAAATAATGAATAAATACACAAAACGAGAAAAAAATACTGAAAAAGAATATAGTAAATTAAGAAAATTGATGGCAGAGAAATAATGAATAAATCCACAAAAAGAGAAAAAAATAGTGAAAAAGAAAATAGTAAATAAAAAAATTGACAGTAAAGAAATAATGAATAAATCCACAAAAAGAGAAAAAAAATAGTGAAAAAGAAAGTAGTAAATAAAAAATTGGCAGTAGAGAAATAATGAATAAATACACAAAAAGAGAAAAAAAAATACTGAAAAAGAAAATAGTAAATAAAAAAATTGACAGTAGAGAAATAATGAATAAATACACAAAAAGAGAACAAAATACTGAAAAAGAATATAGTAAATAAAAAAATTGACAGTAGAGAAATAATGAATAAATACACAATAAGAGAAAAAAATACTGAAAAAGAATATAGTAAATAAGAATATTGACAGCAGAGAAATAATGAATAAATACACAAAAAGAGGAAAAAAATACTGAAAAAGAAAGTAGTAAATAAAAAAATTGACAGTAGAGAAATAATGAATAAATACACAAAAAGAGAAAAAGATACTGAAAAAGAATATAGTAAATAAAAAAAATTTACAGTAGAGAAATAATGAATAAATACACAAAAAGAGAAAAAAAAAATACTGAAATAGAATATAGTAAATAAAAAAATTGACAGTAGAGAAATAATGAATAAATACACAAAAAGAGAAAAAAATACTGAAAAAGAAAGTAGTAAATAAAAAAATTGACAGTAGAGAAATAATGAATAAATACACAAAGAGAAAAAAATACTGAAAAAGAATATAGTAAATAAAAAAATTGACAGTAGAGAAATAATGAATAAATAAACAAAAAGAGAAAAAAAATACTGAAAAAGAATATAGTAAATAAAAAAATTGACAGTAGAGAAATAATGAATAAATACACAAAAAGAGAAAAAAAATACTGAAAAAGAAAATAGTAAATAAAAAAATTGACAGTAGAGAAATAATGAATAAATACACAAAAAGAGAAAAAAATATTGAAAAAGAAAGTAGTAAATAAAAAAATTGACAGTAGAGAAATAATGAATAAATACACAAAAAGATAAAAAGATACTGAAAAAGAATATAGTAAATAAAAAAATTGACAGTAGAGAAATAATGAATAAATACACAAAAAGAGAAAAAAAATACTGAATAAGAAAATAGTAGATAAAAAAATTGACAGCAGAGAAATAATGAATTCACAAAAAGAGAAAAAAAATACTGAAAAAAAAGTAGTAAATAAAAAATTGACAGTAGAGAAATGAATAAGTACACAAAAAATAATTCTAAAAAAAAGAAACCGTAAATAAAAAAATATTTGAGAAATAATAAATAAATTAATAACAAAAAAAGAAAAAAAATGTGTTTTACACATCTCAGCATTCACACACCCATGGTGAATAATCCCCTCAATGTCTCTAATATGTGTATTTACTATGATCATCAGCTCCATCTAGCGGCCATAATGTGGTATTTTCCTAAAACAAAAATCATCAATCAGGAAAATACCACATTATGACCACAAGACGGCGCTGATGAACATAAGAAATAGTAGTTTATTAGCTCCACCTAGTGGCTGTGATGCAGTGTTTTCCTGATTCACACTATTTTTGTGAATGAAGAGAATATTGCCCGGTAACATTTTGCCTCCATTCACACAGAACAAATGTATATAAAATTTCATAGCATAGAGCTTCATAAAATTTGTAGGAAAGCGATGCAAATAAAAAAATAAAAAATAAAAAACACTAAATTTCTATGAGCGTAGAAAAAATACCTCAATCGGGAGAATGCCATCTTATGGCCACTAGATGAGGTAGATGATCATAGAAAACAAATATTTATTTACTATGATTGTCAGCTCCATCTAGTGGCCATAATGCAGTATTTTCCTGATCCAATCTTCACTCTTTATGAATGAATAAATAACATTCGACCTGTAGAATGTAGGACCAGGTAACATTTTGTTTCTATTCATAAAGCATAAATGCACAGACAGTTTCACAGGATGAATACCCCTGCAAATTTCTTTAAATAAATATTGATATTTCTAGCAGTAAAAAGTGACGCAATAATCTACGACATGCAAAAGCCTTGCAAAAACCATGCATATAAAATGCATGCAGTCAATTTTTGTTATTATTTATAAATAATATAATAATTAAAAAAATACATTATTTTGTTTTAAGTGTTTAATCTCATGTTTTATACTTAAAAAAAATAATAATAATATAGAGAGACACTGGTGTCATAAAGCATTATAGGATGTTCTAAAGGCTCAGCACAGAAGAAGGTGTTTGCTTTCAGACTGTCTTCCTCTAATTGAAATGCCATACAGCCCCATTTAACCAAAGGAGACAGGGAGGAAGGGAGTGGGAGTCACACCTGTATCTCATTTGCCTGTGTTTGTAAATAGCTTCAGCTACTAAGCAGCTAAGAATAGACAGGTAAACATGTGAAAAGGTGCCTATAGCGCCAGCTAGTGGAGGGAAATGCAATAGAAAATATTAACATGCAATATAAATAGCATTTTGTAAGTCCTGGTAATGGGTAAAGAGAAAAAACATCTGCATAAACTGTACCCATCGTTGTTGGGTCCCTTCGCATTTTCTGGTCTGCGGCGCAGTATTCTATTGTAATATATTTTGCACAATAATAATATTATTTAATAAAACATTCAGACAAACTAATCATTTTGCTTATGCATCAATTTAAAATTGCCATATGATTGTTTGCTGCCCACTAGCGATGACCAAAATCGAGAGTTTTATTATCTCTCTAATTTTTTTTTTTTTAAATCTAGAAATTTATTTTAAAATTTTGGCATTTTAGGTAAAAAGGTAGGGGTTTTTTTTGTTGGGTTTAGGGGTGTAGTGGATTTTAAATGGCTCTTGAGGCTAACAATCCAGATCCTCATTATCCTGGACCGGTTCTTATGCCAAATACGGCCCCTAACTAGGCTAATTTTTTAAACTTTTTTCACTGAAAAAAAATAATAATAGACAGTGCAAGAAATAAGTAAAATGAAAAAAAAATAATAATAATTTGGCATTTCCGAAATAATAAATAAATGCACAAAAAGAAAAAAAATACTAAAAAATAAAGTAAAACAACGATTTGACAGCAAAGAAACAATGAATAAATAGACAAAAAAAGAAAAAAATACTAAAAAATAAAAAAATAAAGTAAAACAATGATTTGACAGCAAAGAAACAATGAATAAATAGACAAAAAAAGAAAAAAATGTAAAAAACAAAAATGTAAAATAAAATATAATTTGGCAGTTCAGAAAAAATAAATAAATATACACACAAAAAAAACAGAAAACATATATATATATATATATATATATATATATATATATATATCTAGATATATAGCTATATATATAACTAGATAGATAGATAGATAGATAGATAGATAGATAGATAGATAGATAGATAGATAGATAGATAGATAGATAGATAGATATTTTGACTATAGAGAATAAATACACCAAAAAGGGAAGATTAAAATAAAAAAAATTGACAATACAGAAATATTGAATAAATACATAAAAATAAGAAAAAAAATACTAGACAAGAAAAAAGTAAAATAAAAAAAATTGACTGTATATAAATAATAAATATATGCACACAAAAGGGGGAAAAGGCTTATTACACTTAGAGGTGTTTTAAAAAAAATTGCCTTGCAAACATCTTTGCATTCACACATGGTGAATAATCCCCTAAATGTCTCTAATATATGTATTTACTATAATCATCAGCTCCATCTAGTTGCCATAATTCAGTATTGGTCTGTACATCCACAATCAGGAAAATTCCACATTATGGCCACTAGATGAAGCTGATGATAAAGGGAAAAACACATAGTAGACACATTACTGGTATTATTTGCGATGGCTTTGCAAATGCTGAGACATTCGTACAGCATATTTTTTATCATTAAACCCATAAATGTATAAAGCATTTTTTGTTTCTTTTTTTGTGTATTTATTCCTTATTTCTCTACTGTACTATTATTTTTTTATCTCACTTTTTTATTTTTTGGTATTTTTTTCTTTTTTTTTGTGTGTATTTATTCATTTTTTTCTCTATTGTCATTTTTTATTCCATAATTTTTTTTATCTTACTTTTTTCTTTTTTGGTATTTTTTCTTTTTTAGTGTATCTATTCATAATTTCTAAACCGTCAATTTATTTTTTTGTTTTATTTTTTAATGCTTTTTTCTGTATTTATTCATAAATTATCTTTTTTTTTAATTTTAATTTTCTCTTTTTTAGTTTTTTTTTCTTTTTTCTTTTTTTTTGTTTTGTTATTTATTCATTTTTTATTCCTACTGTGAAATTATTTTTTTCAATTTTACCTTTTTTCTTTCTTAGTATTTTTTTATTCATTATTTCTCTACTGTCAAATGTATTTATTTTTTACTTTTTTAGTTTTTTTTTTCTTTTATGTGTATTTATTCATTATCTGACGGCTGACATTGTTTCTGCCACAGCTAGGTTTCCCCGATGATATAGCTGATCAGAATTCCAAAAGTTGTGAGGCAGATGTTGTCCCACTTCCCCAGAGCTCCTCCCGAATAGCTGCCAGCTGGGAAAAAAAAAAGGAAAATGAAGATTAGGGACTAGAATGAAAAAAAAATGTTTTGTTATACATTATACGTTATTTGCATAAATTAGTTTAATTACATTTGTTTACGGAATTCGTTTTCATTTATTCCAATTCAAATTGATGCTAAGTTTCCGAATTCAGTCGAATTCGGAAAATTTTGAATCGATTTGAATTCGAGTTTTGGAATATATTATTTTTATTCTATTCTATTCTTTTTATTCTATTATATTATATTCTTTTCTATTCTATTAAATTTTGAATGAATTCTATTTGAAATTGGATTTCGGAAAACTTTTTCTATTGTTTATTCTATTCTAATCTATTATTTTATTTTCTATTCTAATATTTTAGGGTACTTACAAAATGTCAAAGGAGGTCCTTTGATGATGCCTTGGAGGAAGGCGAAACGCGTTGACTTACTCTCTGGTCGCGAGTCCCAATGACGTCACTTCCAGTTATCGTGGAACGCACGCTGGATGTGGTGTTCGTGCTTTTACTCTGTTGTTTTTACTCACACCTTTTATAAGTACCCCAATTGCATTGCGCAATAATGTCAGCTTGTTTACAGTACTATGTTGGCTTCTTCTTCTTCCTTTTTGTATCATGGAGACCAAGATGCCCGCATTTGATTACATTTGAGAACGAGTTTGTCCATAGGAATTTTAAATTCCAAAAGCCTGCTTGGACCCCCAGACTGAAAAGCTGGAGGTCATTCATATTTGGTGAGTGGGGACACAAGAGGGGTGTGTGACACCACGGCACCACGGTTTTATTTTATTCAAGCACTTTGGAAAACTCAAGCACACAAGCACAAGAGCACCTTTTTTATATAGGAACTTTGTACACATGAATTGTTTTTTTAATTAATTACTTGAATTAATACTATTGGTATGTTTGCACAATTAATTGCGAGTGCTATAATTTGGTTTGAATCTCGTGTTCTTGTGCTAGCTAGGTGTATATCACTTTAGCGCAAGGTACAGTTTATTATTGTTTTTTATTTATGTACTACCGTAGCCTGCTCCTGTACTACCCTAGCCCCATACTACCCTAGCTTGCCCCTGTACTACCCTAGCCTGCCCCTATACTACCCTAGCCTGCCCCTATACTACTCTAGCCTGCCCCTGTACTACCCTAGCCTGCCCCATACTACCCTAGCCTGCCCTTATACTACCCTAGCCTGCCCCTGTACTACCCTAGCTTTGCCCCGTACTACCCTAGCCTACCCTGTACTACCCTAGCCTGCCCCTGTATGACCCTAGCCTGCCTCTATACTACCCTAGCCTGCCCCTGTACTACCCTGGCCCACCCCTGTACTACCCTAGCCTGCCTCTATACTACCCTAGCCTGCCCCTGTACTACCCTAGCCTGCCTCTATACTACCCTAGCCTGCCCCTGTACTACCCTAGCCTGCCCCTGTACTACCCTGGCCCGCCCCTGTATTACCCTAACCTGCCCCTGTACTACACTAGCCTGCCCCTGTACTACCGTAGCCTGCCCCTGTACTACCCTTGCCCACCACTGTACTACCTTAGCCTGCCCCTGTACTACCCTAGCCCGCCCTTGGAATTGAATATAATGGTATGTTATATAATTTTGCCTATAGACAATATGCTGTTTCCTGTAAATTTGACTTCCTGAAATATAATTTTAGTATTAACTATCCTGATTCAAAATAATGGATGTGGAGGCCTTTTGGTGGGGATGATCTTTTTTTTTTGGGCAGGGCAGCATTTCATTCTTGGACCCAGGCAGCACAATGCCTTGGGCCAGCCCTGCACTGTGCTGTACATTATATACTCCACACAGCTTTTCTTTGTAATCTGTGCTGTGTGTTATGTACTCTGCATGGCTCATGTCTGTGCACTGTTCTGTATGTTATACAGTATATATGCTACAGGGAAATGTTGCCACCCCTCCCCCCCAAAATAAAACACTGCCTTAGCCAAATGCCTGTAGAGCCTTACCCTTGTTTTGTCTCTTACCACTAACTTGCAAACGGAACAACAAATGCACAGTGCTCCCGTTGCTAAATATCTCAGCTTGGTAAATCCCGCTGTCTTCTTCTCTCAGGTTACTCAGGTTTAACGACAGTCCCGGCTCTTGGCATCTCACCCGGTTGTGGAACGCTGAATCGATGACTTTAAAGCTGTCCAGCTTGGAGACAGCCAACATTTGTTTCTTTCCCTCCCTGGTGGAAACCCAGAATATGATGTTCAGGTCTGTATCTGCTGAAAGGTTGACTTGGAACAAAACGGAGCCCCCTGGAGGTGCCGAAAGTTCTTGAAGGACCACGTTGGAGGGGTCACTTGGTGCTACAGAACACAGAGAACAGATTTGGTACTTTCTGAGATACCAAAAACACAGATTAGAACTTTAAACCCTAAGGGCTTGTTTACACTTGCTTTCAAATGTGGTATTTTGGAGGTATTGCAGGTATCAGATATCCCAGGATGCACTGGGAAACCAACAAGCAAACCAAAAAGACGTCATCAGCAGTCATTTCCGATTCATGTGCATATATTCTGGGAGTGTCTTGCGCAGACGTCACATTTGGTGTGCAGCGTAGAGCATAAGGAAGGTGAGCAGGGTCTGGACTAGAGCGGAGCAACTAGCACAAGGCACACGTGGTGTGCAACATGGGAAGGTGAGTGGGGACCAGAGAGAGAGGACTGAGTGATAGAGGATCAGCAGAGCTGGTGGAACGGAGCAGGAGATTCTAGCAGATGTCACACTTGGTGAGCAGTTTGGGAGCAATATAGTGGGAGGTGAGCAGGGGACCAGAGAGAGAGAGAAGGATCAGCAGAGCTAGGGGTTACTACTAAGTGGGGGATCAGCAGAGCTGGGGGCTACTACTGAGTGGGGGAACAGAAGAGCTGGGGGTTACTACTGAGTGGGGGATCAGCCAGATGGGGGTTACTAATGAATGGAGGATCAGCCAGCTGGGGGTTACTACTGAGTGGGGGATAAGCAGAGCTGGGGGTTACTGAGTGGGGGATCAGCAGAG
>BLSH010176427.1:1785303-1804328 GCA_018402905.1 Glandirana rugosa
CCACCCCCGTCAATACGTCGGTCACTGTGTCCACCCCGTCAAACGTCGGTCACTGTGTCCACCCCGTCAATACATCGGTCACTGTGTTCACCCCCGTCAATACGTCGGTCACTGTCTACATAACTGCCCCACCTGTGTCACTGGCTGCAAACTGCCCCACCTGTGTCACTGGCTGCATAACTGCCCCCACCTGTGTTATTGGCTGCAAACTGCCCCCACCTGTGTCACTGGCTTCAAACTGCCCTCAACTGTGTCACTGGCTGCAAACTGCCCCCACCTGTGTCATTGGCTGCATAATTGCCCCCACCTGTGTCACTGGCTGCAAACTGCCCCCACCTGTGTCACTGGCGGCAAACTGCCCCTCCTGTGTCACTGGCTGCAAACTGCCCCCACATGTTTCACTGTATACTGTGCCCTGTGATGCTGAGCTGTATACTGTGCCCTGTGATGTTGAGCTGTATACTGTGTCCTGTGATGCTGAGCTGTATACGGTGTCCTGTGATGCTGAGCTGTATACTGTGTCCTGTGATGCTGAGCTGTATACTGTGTCCTGTGTTGCTGAGCTGTATACTGTGTCCTGTGATGCTGGGGCTGTATACTGTGTCCTGTGATGCTGAGCTGTATACTGTGTCCTGTGATGCTGAGCTGTATACTGTGTCCTGTGATGTTGAGCTGTATACTGTGTCCTGTGATGCTGAGCTGTATACTCCTGACATAATATGTGGAATAAAGGGGACGGAGTGGGTGCATTCTATAAGGGGTGGGGCTTATTAGATGTAGGAGGGGTCAAAAGGAAGGGCGGGGCATGGCGCCCCCCCATCCAAAAACGTCACCAGCCGCCACTGGTTTGCGCCTTCCCTTTATTTGTTTTTTTTTAAGTATTGGGATGCCTGCCTTTACACGCACATGAACTTTAATGGCATCCCAGTCTTAGTCCGGAGGGTTCAATATTGAATTGGCCCAACAGCTTCAACTCTTCTGGGAAGGCTGTCCATAAGGTTTAGGAATGTCTCTATGGGAATGTTTGTCCATTCTTCCAGAAGCACATTTGTGAGGCAGGCACTGATGTGGACGAGAAGGCCTGGCTTGCAGTCTCTGCCCTAATTCATCTCAAAGGTGTTCTATCAGGTTGAGGTCAGGACTCTGTGCAGGTCAGTCAAGTTCCTCCACCCCAAACTCGCTCATCCATGTCTTTATGGACATTGCTTTGTGCACTGGTGCGCAGTCATGTTGGAACAGGAAGGGGCCATCCCCAAACTGTTCCCACAAAGTTTGGAGCATGAAATTGTCCAAAATGTCTTGGTATGCTGACGCCTTAGAATTCACCTTCACTAGAACTAAAGTTCCAAGCCCAACCCCTGAAAAATAACCCCACCTCATAATTCCCTTTCCACCAAATGATTTGGACCATTGCACAAAGCAAGGTCCATAAAGACATGGATGTGCAAGTTTGGGGTAGAGGAATTTGACTGGCCTGCTCAGAGTCCTGACCTCAACCCAATAGAACACCTTTGGGATGAATTAGAGCGGAGACTGCCAGCCAGGCCTTCTCATCCAACATCAGTGCCTGACCTCACAAATGTACTTCTGGAAGAATGGTCAAACATTGCCATAGACACTCCTAAACCTTGTGGGCAGCCTTCCCAGAAGAGTTGAAGCTGTTATAGCTGCAAAGGGTGGGCCAACTCAATATTGACCCTACGGACTAAGACTGGGATGCCATTAAAGTTCATGTGGCAGCACAGTGGTGTAGTGGATAGCACTTTCGCCTAGCAGTAAAAGGGTCGCTGGTTCGAATCCCGATCACGACACTACCTGCCTGGAGTTTGCATGTTCTCCCTGTGCCTGCGTGGGTTTCCTCCGGGTACTCCGGTTTCCTCCCACACTCCAAAGACATGCTGGGAGGTTAATTAGATCCTGTCTAAATTGGCCCTAGTATATGTATGAATGTGAGTTAGGGACCTTAGATTGTAAGCTCCTTGAGGGTAGGGACTGATGTGAATGTACAATGTATATGTAAAGCGCTGCGTAAATTGACGGCGCTATATAAGTACCTGAAATAAATAAATAAATAAAATAAAAATGTGCGTGTAAAGGCAGGTGTCCCAATACTTTTGGTAATATAATGTAGTTTATGTTATCTCTACTGAAAAGCAGTGGATCAGGAACTGTATTAAAAGTTCAGCAAAGTCCTTGTAAAGTACTGTTTATAGTTTACCTGTGAGGAGATGTTTTTACTTTATTAGTAAAACTGAATTTTATTTAATAGAATTGACATACACACGGACGTTTCTTAAAAAATAAACAAAACGTCGGGCCCGACGTCAAGGAAAAAAAATCGGCGTTTTTCGGCGTTATGCATCGGCGTTAGTGAGCGTCGGCGTCAATAGGCGTTTTTTTAATCATCTCTCTGCTATTTTTCAACCTAAAAATGTTGGCGTCAAAAAACGCCAGTTAACGCCGGTACGGCGTTAGTTGGCGTTAGTGAGCGTTTTGCTGTGTCGGCGTCAAAAAACGCCAAAACGTTACAGCCTCAGAACGCGATGGCTGTGGGTTCTAGTTTCAGCTCGCTAACGCCGACGCCATCTACAGCTCAAAAACGTCGGCGTTTTTATGGGGCCATTGACTAACATGGAGAGCTGCAAAAAACGCCAGAAAACGCCGCCGTCAAAAAACGTCCGTGTGTATGAGGACTGACAGTTGTCAGGCTTCAGCTTTAGTGCAAAGTACTCCTCCAACCTTTGAGCCTGCTAAACTTGGCCTGCCATGGCTCTGTCAACTCTGAGGCTGGCAAAGACCCATTTTTTTTTTTGGCAAACTCTGCCCCTCTATACTGAAAAGCATTTGGGGTAGCATTGCTCATGAAAGTGAGATCTGCTCTATGGAGGCGGTTCACATCTCCACTCCAAAAATGCCTGAAGCCAAACACCTGAAGCTCAAACAAGTTCCAGAGGTATTTTTGTTGCGCGAATTGGGCATATTTGGGCGTTTCTGGAACATTTGTATTGCCATAGATATCAATGGAAAAGCGGCATTCGCGTGTATTAGCGCGTCTTTAGGCGTTTGCAAACGCGCAAAGACGCACGACAAAACGCGCGACACAAAGCTTTAAAAACGCTGCGCTCAGGTGTGAATGAAGCCGTATTATAATTGCAGAAAGCACAGCATTTAAAACCACATAAAAAAAACCTTTACCAAAGTTGTTATTTCCGGGACGAAAAAAATAGCAGATGTGCAAGAAATTTTTTTTTCATTTTTCACCACGAACCTAAAAGAGATGAAAGGATGTACAGTAGACCGTGTCAGTTCTCTGAAACTGCACAGGAAGGCAACACAACATACTCACCTAATTATGCTTTATTTCTGCTACATTATCTGCTTTATTGCCCACGGATGTCTTGGTAAGTACATTTATTCATATTTTAAACCAATATTCATCGATCTAAGAAACAAAATTGAGGTGATTCTGTTGTGCTATAACATCAGACTGCACTTCATAGTTGTAAGGCACACTGTATACCAACCATTCTGAACCAGGGATCCTTGGAACCCTAGAGTTCCTCCAGATGTTGCTAAGCTGTGGCTCACTTTGATGGTGCCATCATAGTTCTGGGCAGAGCCAGCCCCATGATGACAGTGATCTCTATAGCTGTCTGTAAGGGTGCCATTCTGACCACCACTGTAAAGGGAACCATTCTTCCCATCGGACACCAATGACCCCCCAACGAAAATATTTTTGCAGGGCTTCCCCAAGACTTGAAAATTATTTCAAATGTTCTTCTGGGGTAAAAATAAGTTGAGAAAGGCAGCTATATACTATGTGGCCAGATGATGTGAACATCCCGGAATTATTGAATTTAGGTGTTTCCATTGAAGGGTGTTTTTAATGCTGCAGCATACAAACACATTTTAGACAATCATGCATTTCCAGCATTGTGATCATGACTACAGGAGGAAAAGTTTGGCGTGGAGGAACTTGAATGACCTGCACAGAGCCTTGAGCTCAACCCTATTGGACACCTTTGAGCAGTTTGGTGTGGAGGAACTTGAATGGCCTGCATAGAGCCTTGAGCTCAACCCTACTGGACACCTTTGAGCAGTTTGGTGTGGAGGATCTTGAATGACCTGCACAGAGCCTTGAGCTGAACCCTACTGGACACCTTTGAGCAGTTTGGTGTGGAGGAACTTGAATGGCCTGCACAGAGCCTTGACCTCAACCTTACTGGACACCTTTGACCAGTTTGGTGTGGAGGAACTTGAATGGCCTGCACAAAGCCTTGAGCTCAACCCTACTGGACACCTTTGACCAGTTTGGTGTGGAGGATCTTAAATGACCTGCACAGAGCCTTGAGCTCAACCCTACTGGACACCTTTGACCAGTTTGGTGTGGAGGATCTTGAATGACCTCCACAGAGCTTTGAGCTCAACCTTACTGGACACCTTTGAGCAGTTTGGTGTAGAGGATCTTGAATGACCTGCACAGAGCCTTGAGCTCAACCCTACTGGACACCTTTGAGCAGTTTGGTGTACAGGAACTTGAATGGACTGTACAGAGCTTTGAGCTCAACCTTACTGGACACCTTTTACCAGTTTGGTGTAGAGGAACTTGAATGGCCTGCACAGAGACTTGAGCTCAACCCTACTGGACACTTTTGATCAGTTTGGCATGGAGGAACTTGAATGGCCTGCAAAGAGCCTTGAGCTCAACCTAACTGGACACCTTTAACCAGTTTGGTGTGGAGAAACTCCAGTGGCCTAGACAAAGCCCTGAATGCTGAGGTTGAGCCAGGTCTGCACATCCAACATCAGGACTTGACCAAATTTTCTTTCATCTGAATGGGCACAAATTCCCCCAGTCACACTCCAAAACCTTGTAGAAACCCTTTCCCTTTTAACCACTTGCCTTCCGCCCACTGTTATATGACGGCGGAGCAGTACGGCTCTCGTTCCGGGCGGACGTCATATGACGTTGGCCCTTTAAGCCAGGATTGCGCACGATCGGGAGCGCGCTTCGCGGCTCTGTCAGTGGTGGCGTGTCCCTGGGACACACCGCGTCACCGACGGGGGGTGAACAGCCATTGGTCATGGCTGTTTACCATGTGATTGACCGTGATGACGTCACGGCTGATCACAAATGGTACTTCCCCCATTCACACGGCGCATGCGCGCGATTGGCAGCGCGCTGCGTGTGCACGTCGGTGGCGGCGTGTTCCCAGGGAACACTGCCTGTCACCAACACTGGTATCAGCCGCTGGCCGGTGGCTGTTACCCTGTGATCGGCTGTGATCTACTCACAACCGATCATATGTAATGTAAACAGAGCGGTAACTCACTGTTACCAGCTCTTCTCTCCTCACACAGTTTCTAGTGTGAGAAGAGAAGAGCTAGGATCAGTGAGTTACTGATCTGTAAAGCACCAACACACACCTGTCACATCACTCCTGCCCCCCCCCACCCATGTACCTGTCACTCAACAGTCAACTGCCCCCATAAAGTGCACCTGTCACCCATCATCCATCAGTGACCGTGGCGTGACACTCGTCACCTATCAGTGACCATCGCCAATCACCTGTCAGAGACCGTCATCACCTATCAGTAAACATCACCTGTAAAAGTCTCACACATTTGGCATCACCATACTCAGGAGGAGTAGCAGAATATATTTTGGGGTGTCATTTTTGCTATGTACATGCTATGTGTTGGAAATATCATATAAATGGACAACTTTGTGTAAAAATAAAAGCGTTTTCATTTTTTTCCCACATTTTCCAAAAACTACTAGAAAAAAATTACATGTTCAAAAGACTCATTATGCCTCATAGATTATACGTTGGGGTGTTTGCTTTCTAGAATGGGGTCATTTTGTGGGCAATTCCATTGTCCTGGTGCTCCAGGACCTTAAAAAGTGTAATAGGTAGGTGGTTGAGAAATTAGACGTATAATTTATGCTCATAGAACGCCTGAAGGTGCTACTGGGCCTCTGTATGTGGCCAGGCTATGTAAAAGTATCACACATGTGGTATCGCCATACTCAGAAGGAATAGCAGAATGTATTTTGGGGTGTCATTTTTGCTATGTACATGCTATGTGTTGAAAATATAAATGGACAACTTGTGTAAAAAAAAAAGAGTTTTATTTTTTTTCCCACATTTTCCAAAGACTACTGGAAAAAATGATATGTTCAAAAGACTCATTATGCCTCATAGATTATACATTGGGGTGTTTGCTTTCCAAAATGGGGTCATTTTGTGGGCAATTCCATTGTCCAGGTGCTCCAGGGCCTTCAAAATTGTGATAGGTCGTCATGACATTAGATGTGTAATTTGTGTCCCTAGAATACCTGACGGTGCTCCCTGAATGTTGGGCCTCTCTATGTGGCCAGGCTGTGAAAAAGTCTCACACATGTGGTATCGCCATACTCAGGAGGAGTAGCAGAATGTGTTTTGGGGTGTAATTTGTGGTATGCATATGCTGGGTGTGAGAAATAACCTGTTAATATATATATATACAATTTTGTGGGGAAAAAAAAGAAAAAAAAATCTTCATTTTGCAAAGAATTGTGGGAAAAAAATTACAACTCCAAAAAATTCTCCATGCCTCTTACTAATTACATTGGACTGTCTACTTTCCAAAAATGGGTCGTTTGGGGGGTATTTGTACTTTCCTGGCTTGTTATGGTCTCAAGAAATGAGACAGGCCGTCAGTATATCAGGTGTGATTAATTTTCAATGATTGGCACCATAGCTTGTAGACTCTATAACTTACACAAGGACCAAATAATATACACTAATTTGGGGTATTTTTTACCAAGGTATGTAGCAGTATAAATTTTGGCCAAAAGTTATGAAGAAAAATTACTAATTTGCAAAATGTTATAACAGAAACTAAGAACATGCTTTTTTTCACAAAATTTTCAAACTTTTTTTGTTTATAGCACAAAAAATAAAAAACCCACTAGTGATTAAATACCACCAAAAGAAAGCTCTATTTGTGTGAAAAATAAGAACGCAAATTTCATATGGGTACAGTGTTGCATGCCTGAGTAATTGTCATTCAAAATGTGATATCGCTGAAAGCTGAAAAATGACCTGCGCAGGAAGGGGGTTTTCGTGCCCAATACTGGGGTGGTTAATATCAATGGTCGTGGATTCTGAATGCGATGTCCAACAAGCTCATATAGATGTGATGGTCAGATGTCTAGTGCTGTGCAATGCTACTTTTTTTGTTTATTGATGGGACTCTAGTGTCCTACTCCTTGAAAGATTTCTGTCTTGTAAACCCTTTTGCCCAGGATATCAGATTATAGAGCTGTTGTTTCCACTGCGAGCCCAACCTCAGCTGTAAGGTAGTGTGTGGCAACTCTATATATTGACAGATATCATGTAATGTAACAATAAAAAATATTTTTTGCAACTTTCAACAAAGCTCAGAAGTGTACTGAAATGAGCTTAAATCTTTATATTTTTTGGAGATGCTCTCTAAGAAGGAAGAAAATAATCCACAGGGACCAATTAGAATTATTCTTTTAGGGATATAGCTAAAGTAAAGGGACATCCTATTTAGCCACCAATAGGATGTCTGTCACACTCCCGGTTGGCGGAGTCTGTCTTATGACATAAAAGGCAGGGGGCAAAAATTGGGACTTTAAATGAAAGCTTGGCTGGGTAGAGGCACAATCTTCCATCCCTATAATTGGAATAAAAAGAAAGCTAAAAAAAGCTAACTGGGAGGGGATTGGGACTTTAGATGACACACGAGTGTGAGAGAAAGATACTGGATGGATATGGTAAAACAATTGATTTTAGAAATAGAACAATATTTTCATAGTATACATCATATAGTCAATATTCAAATAGGTCAATACAGACCCAATATATAATATGTGTACATGGATACAAAGATACAAAGCATACATTTGATGGTATACAAAAAATTGCCCCCATCCATCACATTGATGTGGTTATGTAAAATATTCCATTATCGATAAACCTGCGTTTGTCCATGACCTCCAAGTACCCCCCCAGGGGGTTGGTCTAGAAGACCTTGTAAAAAATTGTCTTAGGTACAGCGTTTGACGGCAGCTGGTGGCTCTACGCACGTTTCGTGACTGAATGTCACTCATCAGGAGCAGGCTCGTCACTTGTCTAAGGTAAAGTTAAAAAATCATATAGATACATTGGGAAAAATCACCATGCGGGAGGAAACGATAATCCCCCATAATAAAAATTCCCAAGAAAACCAACCTGTTGTACCCATGGACCGTCCACACGCAGGCAGGGAGGGGGGAAGCCAACAAGGGGCATCCACAAACGGGAGCTGAGGCGAGATGCATGGCCGCAAGATCCCCCCAGGCAAGCCAACATGCAGGCATGGGCGTCTCCAGGGTGAATGTGTGTCTGGTGAAGGAATGGATAGTGATATAAGACTGAGTGGAAGATAATTGTGAGCAGGTGCATCATGAGGGACTGAGGAACCGTGGTTGGGAAAAAAAAAAGAAAAAAGGGCAAAAGGGACGGTGGGGGTTATGAATAATGATAAAAACTAGTGATGTGTGTAGGTGCTAATATAGGTGACCATACCTAAAAAAGTGGAGACAGCATGATTGAGTGCATGGTGCATGGCTAAAATGATTGAGAATAATCCAGGAGACGCCAGGTGCCGCAAGAGGCATGCCTGATAAGGGCCCAGCCGCCAATAGGCCCGCCAATGTCATGCACGCGGGGGCAGAAGGGGGGTGAGAGGAAGCCCGACGGGGGGCTGTACTCCAACTCCAAAGCGCCCGCGAGCGTGTGTACCCGATCATGCATGGCCGGGTGGCGTGACGTCGACGCACAGAGGGGAAACCCGCCCCTCCATGGGGCGTGGGAGCAGGGGAGGAGGGAATCCACGGTGTGCGTGGTGAACCAGGCCAACCCCCTCCCCCCCCAAACCCAGGGGAGGCCGGACCAGGGAGGCAAAGCCTGGGAGTACCAACATTGAGGAAAAAAAAACATTAGGCCAACGTAGCTAAACGTAGAGGGAATTAATGGTTAAAACATAGTAAGATAGAACCCAGGAGGTCAAATGAGAACCTGCACTGTGGCAGGTAGTAAAGATACATTATAACACATTCTCATAAACGTGTGTCCATCCCTAATTAATACTGACATAAAAGGCAGGGGACAAAAATTGGAACTTTAAATGAAGGCTTGGCTGGGTAGAAGCACTTCTTATGCAGGGAACAACCGCTCTTCTTATGCAGGGAGCAACCGCTCTTGCGCACCTGATTCTTGGGCCCCTGGTAGTGTAGACAGGAGACCAAGATAGCTGGATGGCACGAGGGCTGGAAAGTCTCTGATGATGGTGCTGTGAGAAGTCCAGGTGGCTCGTGCAGACAGGAAGGGATGTGGTTCAGGCTGGGTCGGCAACTGACGGGCGGTGCGGTGCGGCAAATAACAAGCAGGTCAGGCAAGCCGGGTCTTCAGGTAACTGGGTCAGAACAAACAAGAACAGAGCTGAGGCTCACAGGTACACTACATGCTGTAGAACGGACAGCACTGGCTGCTGGGTGCTGTCCACTTAAATAGGCTTGAACGCGCACAGAGCACCCAAACAGGTAGAAACGGCCAATGTCACTATACTGAAGCCAGATAAATGAAAGATTAATTCTGATTGGTCCCTTCCTTATTTAGAAATAATCTCCAAAAAAAAAAAAATTATCAAGAAAGAAAACTTCATTTTAGTTCAATATTGTATGTTGTAATTGCTTTTAGTATCATTACCCTGAATAGGCTTGACAAAACTTGTCTTCTCCATAAAGGTTTGATGTCTCAATGTGATGACTTGGTCACTGAATTAAATGGGACTCTTGGACAACCCTTTAATTTTAAAAAAGTGGCTCGGGAATTGAAATATGATAGCCTGACACTGCAGTGGGCCATTAAAAACCAAAGACGGAATCTACTGATTTACAGTCACAATCAGACCCGTGACGTGCCCATAATATCGGTAGATGGAAGATTCAGATACAATGAAGCAAATTCCTCTTTTGAGATTCTGAAGCTGCAGAGGGAGGATCAAGGGACCTACGAGATAAAGGTCATCAATGGCAACGAAGAAACATTTTGTAAATATGACCTCAAAGTTTACGGTAAGATATATTGCATGATTGGGTAAGAGCAGGTTGTGATCTAGATTCAGATGGGCTGTGAGACAAATGGATGGTAAACAATAAGCATATAATAAATAAAGAACTGAAAGAAGGACTCCCAAGGGATTTAAACTCATAGCAGAATATACAAAGGTTTTGTGTACTTCCCTGTTCTTCTCTGGAACCCTCTCTCCCTAATTAACCCTTCTTCCATCTTCTTTCAGAACTTCTGATGTGCTGCTCCTCTTCTCTGGAGCTCTCTTCCTCTCCATTCCCAACTTCACCCCATTCATTCAGGAGTTCTCTTGTGCTGCTCCTCTTTTCTGGAGCCCTCTTCCTCTCCAATCACAACTTCTCACTTGTTCCATGCCGCTCTTCTTCCTCTCTAATCACCATATCCCACATTCATTTTTAGACTCCTCTCGGCCATTCTCTACCTCTATAATCATTACTTTTCACTTACGTCTCTAGGACTTCTTGCATGCTGCTCATCATCTCTGGTCTGGAGTACTCTGTCCTCAATTTTCACTTTAGAGTATCCCACCTCATGCTCCTCTGCTCTGAAGCTTTTCTTCTTTTTGATCATCATTTCTATCTCATTCCTTTAGAAACTCTCTTTTTTAACTATCACTTCCCACATATTTAGGTCTTCTCTTGTTTAGTTCCTTTTCTTTTGACTCTGCTCTCTTCTAATCACCACTTTGCTTTATTCCCTCTTGATCCTTCATGTGTTGCTCCTCTTCTCTTAACCACTTCAGCCCTGGTTGCGATTCGGCGCTGCGCCGCTTCAACTGAAAATTGCGCGGTCGTGCGACGTTGTACCCAAACGAAATTTGTGTCCTTTTTTTCCCACAAATAGAGCTTTCTTTTGGTGGTATTTGATCACCGCTGCGTCATTTCTGATCGCCGCTATAAACAAAAGAAGAGCGACAATTTTGCAAATAAACCCAAATTTCTTACTTTTTGCTAAAATACAAATCCAAAAAAAAAAATATAAAAAAACATTTTTTTTCATCGGTTTTGGCCGATTTATATTCTTCCTCATATTTGTGATAAAAAAAATGGCAATCGGCGTTTATTGATTGGTTTGCGCAAAAGTGGTCGCGTTTACGGATGATGAGAATTCATTTTTGGGGTTTTTATTTTTTTTTTATTTTTTACTAGTAATGGCAGCGATCTGCGATTTTTAGCAGTACTGCGATATTGCGGCGGACATGTCGGACCATTTTCACACTTCTTTGGGACCATTGGCATTTATACAGCGATCAGCGCTATAAAAATGCACTGATTACTGTGTAAATGCCATTGGCAGTAAAGGGGTTAACCTGCAGGGGGCGCTCTAAGGGTTAACTATGTTCCCTGGGCGTGTTCTAACTGTGTGTGGGCTGCCCTAGCTGGGGAAGGGAAGTGGTCACAGCCCTTCCCCCCTCACAGAACGGAGGTCCGTGTTTACTTACACGGACTTCCGTTCTTTCGCTCCGGGGGGGGGGGGCATCGCGGGTGGCCGGCGGAGGTCGACTCCGCCGCACCCGCTCCCTGGCCCTCCCCGAACACAGTGAGCGCGCGCGCTCACTAGGCTCGATCCCGCAGCCGCCATCATATGACGGCGATTTGCGCAGGAGAGCCAGCTTGTCGCCGTCAATAATGGTCGGCAAGCGGTTAAGCAATCCTTCTTCAGAACTCTCAGGATCCTTCTCTTCTCTGGAGCTTTTTTCTTCTGATCACAACTCCTCACTTATTCATTTAGAATGTCTCACTTGATGCTCCTCTGCTCTGAAGCTCTCTTCCTTTTTAACCATCACTTCCAACTTAATCCTTCAGGACTTCCCACATGCTGCTCCCCTTCTTTGGAACTCTCATTTTCCAACCATCCCTTCTCACAACTTTAGGACTTTTTTTGTGTAGGTCATTTCCTCTGAACTCTCTTCCTCTCTGGTAACCACTTGCCATGACTCGGGTAGACCCGATGGACCCAACTGTGGACGTGTTTTCAGCAAACTGCCATGCCACCTCTACTCCTGCCCAACCTTACCCATAACAATAATTGGAGACCACTACCGATTGGAGTAAAAAATGGCCATAGCAGCCTGTTTATTCAAGTAATAACTTAACATGAAAATTAAACTTCAAACAACATTCTTTAACCACTTCAGATTCGCGCTATTGCCGAAGTACGGCTCCAGCGCGGATCTGAAATGCCCGGAGGACGTCCATGGACGTCCTCCACTGCGCACGCTCCTGGCGCGCCCCCTGGCGGCAGCGGCGGCGCGCGCGCGCCGCACGCTGCGCGAGCGTGCCCGTGGGTCGGGCGGACTCGATGTCCGCCCGAGACCCGCCGATCTCTTTTAGGAGCCTCAGAACGGGGAACCGCCGTTGTAAACACGGCGGTTCCCCGTTCTGTGACAGGGGACAAGCAGATCTACTGATCCCTGTCACTGGGATCAGTTAGATCTGTTATGTCCCGGCCAACCCATCCCCCCCACAGTTAGAACACACCCAGGGAACATTTATTAACCCCTTCACTGCCCCCTGCAGGTTAACCCCTTCACTGCCAATGACATTTATACAGTAATCAGTGGACATTTAAATTTCTGATCGCTGAATAAATGTCATTGGTCCCAAAAATGTGTAAAAAATTTCCGACATTTCCGCCCCAATATCGCAGTCCCGATAAAAATCGCAGATCGCCGCCATTACTAGTAAAAAAAAAAATAATAATAAAAACGCCATAAATCAATTCCCAGTTTGTAGACGCGATAACTTTTGCGCAAACCAATCAATATACGCCGATTGTGATTTTTTTTTTTACCAAAAATATGTAGAAGAATATATATCGACCAAAACTGATGAATAATTTTTTTAATGGATTTGTACTTTAGCAAAAAGTAAAAAATATCGTTCTTTTTTGCAAAATTGTCGCTCATTTTTTGTTTATAGCGGCGATCAGAAATGACGCAGAGGGGATCAAATACCACCAAAAGAAAGCTCTATTTGTGGGAAAAAAAGGACCCAAATTTTATTTGGGTACAACGTCGCTCGACCGCGCAATTGTCATTCAAAATGCGACAGCGCTGAAAGCCAAAAATTGGTCTGGGCAGGAGGGGGGTTTAAGTGCCCGGTAAGGAAGGGGTTAACAAAGATGTCAGCATCACTTATACGTCTTTGAGAATATTGGTCTGTGACAGCACCCCCTCAAATTAAATTATGTTCCAAACCCGCACTGTATAACTAATACCATACCAGGCCTCCAGCTGTAGAACAACGACTCAGAGACAAACCTTACTTGCAGTGCAACCATTCCAATATTCCGGCTAAACCTCCATTAGCTGGAATATACCATAGTGACACATACCCCCGATGTGTCCCAAAACCCTTCCTTATCCTGAATTTTATCCCACCGTCAAAGACCAACACCCGCCAACCCACTGCCATGACGTCCCATGACCAAAGCCTGTAAGAAAACATCACTGCAACACCAACAGGGGAGGGAGGGTGGTAAGCTACTTGGTCCACGTTCCTCATCCACTGGCCCCCTCTCAGCTACGCCCACCCTATTTATCACCCCCCGGGGATAACTCACCACTCCCAAGGGCCCTACCAAATGACCAATCCTTGACCTTGAGACTTATGTTGTCTCCCCTGACCACCCAGTCCTGCTGCCCCTGCACTAATTCTTTCTGTCTTCCGTTCGGGGGTTCCCTTTATTCCCTCATGACTTCTCATGTGCTTCTCCTCTTCTCTGGAGCTTTTCTTATATCTAATCAGTACTTTATACTTACTTTAGGAACTTCTCTCAGGTGCCTTCTCTTCTTTTGAGCTTTTCTCTTCTGAATACATCTTTCCTTTTTTTTTTTTTTCTTTGGAACCTCTCATGCATTTCTCCTCTTCTCTGGAGCTATCCTCGCTTCTAATCAGCATCGCTTACCTACTTCTTGAGGAATTCCCTCAGGTTCCTTCTCTTTTCTGGAAATTTTTGCCTCAAATCACAAATCACCTTTTTCTTTGGAACTTATATGCCGCTCCTCTTATTTGGAGCTTTCCTTATTTCTTATTATTGCTTCTTATTTACTTCTTAGGGATTTTTCTCAGGTTTCTTTTCTTCTCTGGAGCTTATTTCTTTTCTGATCACCACTTCCCATTATTTGGTCCCGACTTTTCATGTGCAGCTCCGCTTTTCTGGAACTTTCCTTATTTCTGATCAGTGCTTCTTAAGTACTACTTAGGAACTTCTTTCAGGTTCCTTCTCTTCCTTGGAGCTTGTCTCCTCTGATCACAATTTTCACTTTTTTCTTTGAGACCTCTCATGTGCTTCTTCTCTTTTTTGGAGCTACTCTTATTTCTAATCAGTATTAAATAATGAGAGTATGTTGTTGCGCCTAGTGCCCCCAGTAGCGCCAATAAAATTTTGTCAAATTATAAAGTGCAAACAAAATCTGAAACCTTCTTCCTTTTTCTTTGAGACCTCTCATGTGCTTGTCCTCTTTTCTGGAGCTACCCTTATTTCTAATCAGTATTGAATAATGAGAGTATGTTGTTGCGCCTAGTGCCCCCAGTAGTGCCAATAAAATTTTGTCAAATTATAAAGTGCAAACAAAATCTGAAACCTTCTTCCTTAGTGTCCTTGGTAAATAATATTAGTGAATACACAAATATATTTGTGCGTTCACTAATATTATTTACTAAGTACACTAAGGAGGAAGGTTACAGATTTTGTTTGCACTTTATAATTTGACAAATTTTTATTGGCGCTACTGGGGGCACTAGGTGCAACAACATACTGTCATTGTTTGATTCACATTGTGGGAACACAATTAGGTTGTATGCAGCCAGCCATCATAAGACAAGCCAATATCAATACCTACAAGGTATCGTGTGATATCCTACACATTTTCTAATCAGTATTGCTTACTTCTTGAGGACTACTCTCAGGTTCCTCCTGTTTTCTGGAGCTTTTTGCCTTCATAACCAAGCTGCACATATTCCTTTGGAACTTCTTATGTGCTGCTCCTCTTATCTGGACTTTTCCCTATTTCTGATCAGTGCTTCTTACCTACTTCTTAGGGACTTCTCTCAGGTTTCTTATCTTCTCTGGAAGTTTTTTTCCTATGATCACAACCAGGGCCGGCTCTACCACTAGGTGGAGTAGGCAGCCGCCTAAGGCGCACTGATGCCCAGGGCCATAGGATGATTCGTTCTAACTAGTAAGTGATTACTCTTAAGTAGTACGTGATTAGTTCTAGTAACTGTGCCCACTCCTGCTGCTCTGGGCCCCCCCTGTTAAACTTATGGAGCCTGGGCCCAGTACAGGAGGGCATGTGCTACCTCCGTATCAACAGCCCTGCTCCCAGACTGCTCTGGCATCCTGTTCTCTTTCTGATCACTGCTTCCCACCAATTTCAATTTAAGTTTTTTCCATAGACTTCTTACTGCCCAGGGCTTCATGCATCTCAGAGTGTATTATAATGTTCTTGTTGTAGCCCCTGAATGCCCTTAGCTCCCACAGTGCTTAGTATGAATATACTGAAGAAATAAATATAATAGTGACCAAAATTAACCCCAGAATTCTTTCCCTCTTCATAGAGAAGATCAATAATGTGACGGTCAACGTAACTCACAGCCTCCAGAATGACAGCTGCACGGTCACCATGGACTGTGTCCCTCAGACTGGGGACAATATAACCTTTGGCTGGATTAGGAACCAGACAGATTTACACTACAAACTACTAAACAGTACTTTAACAGTCTGGGTCACAAGAGATAATGCAACCAGCACCTACACATGCCAAGCCGAGAACCCTGTCAGCAGGGTTTCTAGTAGGGTCAACATAATGGAGATATGCGGCATGAGACCAGGTATATATATTCTATATTACATATTTATTATCAATATTAGAAGGTGAACCCTGATTTTTTTTTAAGGAAAGGGATGGTCGGCACAGTATTCCTTTATTGAAAAGACACGTAGAATGCTGTAAAACTGGGCTACGAGTGTCGTATGTTAGTCCTTAGTCATGAGTCATGATTAACCACTTCAGCCCCGGAAAGTTTTACCCCTTTCCTGACCAGAGCACTTTTTGCGGTTCGGCACTGCGTCGATTTAACTGACAATTGCGCGGTCGTGCGACGTTGTACCCAAACAAAATTTGCGTCCTTTTTTCCCACAAATAGAGCTTTCTTTTGGTGGTATTTGATCACCTCTGCGTCATTTCTGATCGCCGCTATAAACAAAGAAAAAAGAGCGACAATTTTGCAAAAAAAAAAAAACAGTTTTACTTACTTTTTGCTAAAATACAAATCCAAAAAAAAAAAAAAAATGTTTTCATCGGTTTTGGCCGATTTATATTCTTCCTCATATTTGTGATAAAAAAAAATCGCAATGGTCGTTTATTGATTGGTTTGCTCAAAAGTGGCCACGTTTACGGATGATGAAAATTCATTTCTGGGGTTTTTATTTTATTTTTAATTTTTTACTAGTAATGGCGGCGATCTGCGATTTTTAGCGGTACTGCGATATTGGGGCGGACATGTCGGATATTTTTGACACTTTTTTGTGACCAATGACATTTATACAGCGATCAGAAATTTAAATGTCCACTGATTACTGTATAAATGTCATTGGCAGTGAAGGGGTTAACCTGCAGGGGGCGATCTAACTGTGTTCTCTAGGCGTGTTCTAACTGTGAGGGGGCTGGGCTACCATGGGCATAAGAGATCTAACTGATCCCAGTGACAGGGATCAGTAGATCTCCTATGCCCGCACTGACAGAGCGGGGAACCGCCGTGTTTACATCGGCGGTTCCCCGCTCTTTGGCTGTGGCCGCTCATCGCGGCTCGCCGGTGGACATCGGGTCCGCCCGAGCCGCGGGCACACTCCTCCGGAGTGCGGCGAGCGCGCGCGCGCCCCCTAGCTGCCACCTGCAGATCGCCGCCTTTTTACGGTGATTCACGGTAGCCGTCCACACTGCCGCAGTAAATATACTGCGCGCGGTGTGGGACCGGTTAAGAACTAACATCCGAAAAGTGTAACCCGTTTTTACAGCATTCTACGTGTCTTTTCAATAGAGGAATACTATTTTTTGGATGTCACCCTGAGTGCCGACCATCCCTTTCCTTATTCCGGTATATTGGCGGTGTCGGCAGACTCGAGGTCTGAGTACCGGGCGGAGCTCTTATATGTGAAGGTTGTAGCGCCTACTCACCTGTTTTCTCTACAGGCAAGCGGCTACACACAGATGAAATGCATGCATGTGAGATGTTTGTATCTCTGTCCATCCAGTCTTAATTTTACTCAGCTCTGTCCGTCAGGGGAGGAGACTTGATTTTCTTCTGCAGTTCAGTATGACCCATGACTGGACAGTGAAAGGAAGAGCAAACTGATGAGTCATCTACACTATATTGTCAAAAGTATTGGGACGCCTGCCTTTACACGCACATGAACTTTAATGGTATCCCAGTCTTAGTCTGTAGGGTTCAATATTGAGTTGGCCCACCCTTTGCAGCTATAACAGCTTCAACTCTTCTGGGAAGGCTGTCCACAAGGTTTAGGAGTGTCTATGGGAATGTTTGACCATTCTTCCAGAAGAGCATTTGTGAGGTCAGGCACTGATGTTGGATGAGAAGGCCTGGCTCACAGTCTCCACTCTAATTCATCCAGAAGGTGTTCTGTCGGGTTGAGGTCAGGACCAGCCATGTTCCTCCACCCATAGGGGTGCGCTGCCTATCGCATTAGGGTGTGCACCACAAAGCACAAACAGACATGAGTATGTGTGTTTATATGTTAGAAAAGGAAGAGATCGGTGTCAGTAGTTTATTTTTATTTTATTTATTTTTTTAAAATTTTGTTTTTTTTATTATTTTTTACAATACTATATTTTATTATTGTTTTTACCGTTTTATTTAGAAGCCCTGCTGAGGGCCTTTGATGAAATATCAGGGGTCTACACAGACCCCCAATGTCTTATTTTTGAGACAAAGAAAGGAACTGAGGACAGAGATTCCCCCGTCCCTTTCTCTGCAGCCAGGCAGCAGGGGTAATCTGCACAGTACAAGGTGATTAGGGTGTGCCCAGGCACACCTGCCACCCTATGTGCGCACGCCTATGACTCCACCCCAAACTTGCTCATCCATGTCTTTATGGACCTTGCATTGTGCGGTGGTGCGCAGTCATGTTGGAACAGGAAGGGGCCATCCCTAAACTGTTCCCACAAAGTTGGGAGCATGAAATTGTTCAATAAATCCTTAAGAATTCCCTTCACTGGAACTAAGGGGCCAAGCCCAACCCCTGAAAAACAACCCCACACCATAATCCCCCCTCCACCAAATGATTTGGACCAGTGCACAAAGCAAGATCCATAAAGACATGGATGAGCGAATTTGGGGTGGAGGAACTTGACTGGCTGGGCACAGAGTCCTGAAGACCTTTGGGATGAATTAGAGCGGAGACTGCCGGCCAGGCCTTCTCATCCAACATCAGTGCCTGACCTCACAAATGCTCTTCTGGAAGAATGGTCAAACATTCCCATAGACACTCCTAAACCTTGTGGACAGCTTTCCCAGAAGAGTTGAAGCTGTTATAGCTGCAAAGGGTGGGCCAACTCAATATTGAACCCTACAGACTGGGACAGGGAGGCCATTAAAATTCATGTGTGTGTAAAGGCAGATGTCCCAAAACTATTGACAATATAGTGTATGTGTATGCCCAGCGGGAAGAGATTAGAGGAATATGTTCTGTTTGCCAGGGGAAAAAAAATCCTTCTAGCATTTTATCTCATCCTCCTGTGTGCTATCTAAAGCTAGCTGTGAGGTCAGACAGGGCACCCCTTCTTTTTCCACAGGAGCCCAACAATGCAGCTTGCAAGGAGATGGCTCCTTTGACAGATGGCACTTTTTTAATCTC
>BLSH010176427.1:1817425-1836633 GCA_018402905.1 Glandirana rugosa
CCCCCCCCCCCCCACACCACACTCTTCAGATGAAAACATGAGATCGCGCCTGATAGGTGTTGCAAAGGTTGCTGTTTTCAACAGTTGTGAAGGAAGAAGAAAAAACAATGTTACATTTAATTACGAAAGGCGAGCGGCGGTAACACTTTCCACTGGAATCTTCTCCTTGGGTCTGTAGAGTGATGAAGGATTGATTTGCCCATTGTTTGATTTCTCACCACTACAAGATTTGACGCTCTTGGCTTCGTTGGCCCAACATCTACTCTTCCCATTCCTCAATGAGCCCATTATGAGGGTTCCCACCATCCCTGTGCTGAGTTCCTGGGTCTGTACACCTGCTGTGCCCATTATGAGGGGTTCCCAACATCCCTGTGCTGAGTTCCTGGGTCTGTACACCTGCTGTGCCCATTATGAGGGGTTCCCAACATCCCTGTGCTGAGTTCCCAGGTCTGAACACCTGCTGTGCCCATTATGAGGGGTTCCCAACATCCCTGTGCTGATTTCCCAGGTTTGAACACCTGCTGTGCCCATTATGAGGGGTTACCACCATCTCTGTGCTGAGTTCCCGGGTCTGTACACCTGCTGTGCCCATTATGAGGGGTTCCCAACATCCCTGTGCTGAGTTCCCAGGTCTGAACACCTGCTGTGCCCATTATGAGGGGTTCCCACCATCTCTGTGCTGAGTTCCTGGGTCTGTACACCTGCTGTACCCATTATGAGGGGTTCCCACCATCCCTGTGCTGAGTTCCTGGGTCTGTACATCTGCTGTACCCATTATGAGGGGTTTCCACCATCCCTGTGCTGAGTTCCCGGGTCTGTACACCTGCTGTACCCATTATGAGGGGTTCCCACCATCTCTGTGCTGAGTTCCTGGGTCTGTACACCTGCTGTACCCATTATGAGGGGTTCCCACCTCTCTGTGCTGAGTTCCCGGGTCTGTACACTTGCTGTGCCCATTATTAGAGGTTACCACCATCCATGTGCTGAGTTCCTGGGTCTGTACACCTGCTGTGCCCAGTATTAGAGGTTACCACCATCCATGTGCTGAGTTCCTGGGTCTGTACACCTGCTGTACCCATTATGAGGGGTTCCCACCATCCCTGTGCTGAGTTCCCCGGTCTTTACACCTGCTGTGCCCATTATGAGGGGTTCCCACCATCCCTGTGGTCTGGTCTGTACACCTGCTGTAGCCATTATGAGGGGTTCCCACCATCCCTGTGCTGAGTTCCCAGGTCTCTACACCTGCTGTGCCCATTATGAGAGGTTCCCACCATCCCTGTGCTGAGTTCCCAGGTCTGTACACCTGCTGTGCCCATTATGAGGGGTTTGCACCATCACTATGCTGAGTTCCTAGGTCTGTCTACCTGCTGTGCCCATTATGAGGGGTTCCTACCATCCCTGTGCTGAGTTCCCAGGTCTGTCTACCTGCTGTGCCCATTATGAGGGGTTCACACCATCCCTGTGCTGAGTTCCCATGTCTGTCCATCTGCTGTACCCATTATGAGAGGTTCTCATCATCCTTGAGCTGGTTTCCTGAATCTCAGTGGGGTGATTATTTCACCCACTGACGGCATTGCTGAGGGCTATTGTACTTCAACTTTTTCAATTTGCATTGTACCACATTGCACCCTGACCCCAATGTTGGGGGTTATTATCATATCCACTATTACTATGTATAGTATTTGTATAGCTCTGACATATACCATAGTTCTGTACAGGAAACACCTGGCCAGTTACAATAGTATCTGCACTAGAGGAGCTTACACTCTAATGTCCTACAACAACCACACACTATTATTATACATGTACATACAGTTGTGCTCATAAGTTTACATACCCTGGCAGAATTTATGATTTCTTGTCCATTTTTCAAAGAATATGAATGATAACACAAATACTTTTATTTCACTCATGGTTCGTGTTTGACTGAAGCCATTTATTATCAATCAACTGTGTTTAATCTTTTTAAATCATAATGACAACAGAAACTACCCAAATGACCCTGATCAAAAGTTTACATACCCCAGTTCTTAACACAATGTATTGCCCCCTTTAACATCAATGACAGCTTGAAGTCTTTTGTGGTATTTGTGGATGAGGCTCTTTATCTTCTCAGATGGTAAAGCTGCCCATTCCTCTCCAGTTCCTGGAAATTCTTTGGCTGTCTTGCATGAACTGCGCGTTTGAGATCTCCCCAGAGTGGCTCAATGATATTGAGGTCAGGAGACTGAGATGGCCACTCCAGAACCTTCACTTTATTCTGCTGTAGCCAATGACAGGTCGACTTGCCCTTGTGTTTTGGATCATTGTCATGTTAGAATGTCCAAGTACATCCCATGCGCAGCTTCCTGGCTGATTAATGCAAATGTTCCTCCAATATTTTTGCATTCATCTTGCCATCAATTTTAACCAAATTTCCTGTGCCTTTGTAGCTCACTAATCCCCCAAAATATCAGAGATCCACCTCCGTGTTTCACAGTAGGAATGGTGTACCTCTCGTCACAGGCCTTGTTGACTCCTCTCCAAATGTAGCTTTTATGGTTGTGGCCAAAAGGCTCACTTTTGGTCTCATCACTCCAAATGACTTTGTGCCAGAAGGTTTGAGGATGGTCTCTGTGCTGTTTGGCTTATTGTAAGCGGGATACTTTGCAGCATTTGAGTAGTAATGGCTTTCTTCTGGCGACCCGACCATGTAGCCCATCTTTCTTCAAGTGCCTCCTTATTGTGCATCTTGAAACAGCCACACCACATGTTTTCAGAGAGTCCTGTATTTCATCTGAAGTTATTTGTGGGTTTATCTTTGCATCCCGAACAATTTTCTTGGCAGTTGTGGCTCAAATTTTAGTTGGTCTACCGGACCGTGGTTTGGTTTCAACAGAACCCCTCATTTTCCACTTCTTGATTAGAGTTTGAACACTGCTGATTGGCATTCTCAATTCCTTGGATATCTTTTTATATCCCTTTCCTGTTTTATACAGTTCAACTACCTTTTCCCGCAGATCCTTTGACAATTTTTTTGCTTTCCCCATGACTCGGAATCCAGAAACATCAGTTATCATTCATATTCTCTGAAAAATGGCCAAGAAATCATAAATTCTGCCAGGGTATGTAAACTTATGAGCACAACTGTAGCTCAGACATATACCACAGTGTTGTACATTGAGCACTGAGCCAGTCACATCAGTCTCTGCACCAGTGGAGCTTACACTCTAATGTCCCCTACAGTCCTACAATACAATATTAACCACTTTACCCGAGTAAAGTAGCGGACGGGTGCGCGCCATCGTCGGCGCGCTCTCATGCCCGCCGCGCACTCCCTGAGTGTGACCGCGGGTCAGGCGGACTCAACAGGCGATGGCCCGTTAGAGAGGAAGAACGGGGAACTGCCAATGTAAACACAGCGGATCCCCGTTCTGACAAGGGACGTGACACTGATCTACGGATCCCTGTAATCTAGATGAGTGAGATCTATCATGCCCCTGTCGGCCCAGCCCCATACAGTTAGAATACGCCTAGGGAACACAGTTATCCCCTTCATTGCCCCCTGCAGGTTAACCTCTTCACTGCCAGTGACATTTACACAGTAATCAGTGGCTATTTTTAGCTCTGATCGCTGTATAAATGTCATTGGTCCCAAGTGTCAAAAATGTACACCGCAATATCGCAGTCCCGATAAAAATCGCAGATTGCCACCATTACCAGTAAAAAAAAAAAAAATTGTAAAAACGCCATAAATCAATTTTCATGGTTTGTAAACATGCCAACTTTAGTGCAAACTAATCAATATATGCCTATTGCGATTTTTTTTTTTTTTTTACCACAAATATGTAGAAGAATATATATCGGCCTAAACTGGTGAATAAATTTGTTTTTTATATATTTTTTTTGGACATGTATTATAGCAAAAACTAAAAAATATACATTTTTTTTTTTCAAAATTGTCGCTCTTTTTTAGTTTATAGCGCAAAAAATAAAAAACGCGAAAGTGATCAAATACCACCAAAAGAAAGCTCTATTTGTGGGGAAAAAAGGATGACAATTTTGTTTGGGCACAACGTTGTATGACCGCGCAATTGTCAGTTAAAGCGTCGCAGTGCCGAATCGCAAAAAGTGCTCTGGTCAGGAAAGGGGGTAAATCCTTCCGGGGCTGAAGTGGTTAATTTCTGCTATAAAATATTTCCAATAAAAAATTGTAAAAAATCGAGTTTCTTTCAATTTAGGCCACTATGTATTCTGCTACATATTTTTTGGTAAACAAATCCCAATAAACGTATATTGATTGGTTTGCGCAAATGTTACACCGTTTACAAACTATGGTATATATATATTTTTACTAGTAATGGCGGCAATCAGAGACTTATAAGGGGACTGTGACATTGTGGCGGACAAATTGGACACCTGACACTTTTTGGGGACCAGTGACACTAATACACTGATCAATGCTTAAAAAAAAAATATGCACTGTCACTGTACTAATGACACTGGCTGGGAAGGGGTTAACAGCAGGGCGATCAAAGGGTTAAATGTGTTCCCTAGGAGTGCTTGCTAACTGTGGGGGAGGTGCTTTGACTAGGGGAAGACAGAGATCGGTGTTCCCGCTTAGCAGAAACACAGGATCAGTACATTCCCCTCTCACAGACCGCCATTCTGCCTTTCTACAGCTTTCTCCACCAGACGCGCTGATTGGCTCTGGCTGTGTCCAATCACAGAGGGAGTGGGTCGCTGGCAGCGCAAGCACACCCCAGAACTGTCAGAACATGTACCAGGTACGTGATCTGGAACAAAGCGGCCGCACTGCTACAGTAATTTTACGGTGGGCGGTCGCTAAATGATTAATATTATATTTTTTATAGCTCTGACATATACCATAGTGCTGTACAGAGAAAACGGGACCAGTCACATTAGTCTCAGCATCAAAGGAGCTTACACTCTTATGTCCCCCCACAGTCACGCACTATTATCATTATACATTTACAGTATATAGCTCTGACATATACCGCAGTGCTGTACACAGGAAACTGAACTAGTGACATCAGGATCTACACCAGAGGAGCTTACACTCTAATGTTCCCCCACAGTCACACACAATTATTATTATTATACATTTATATAGCCCTGACATATACCTCAGTGCTGTACACAGGGAATTGAACTAATCACATCAGGGTCTGCACCAGAAGAGCTTGCAATCTAATGTCCCCGAAGACAGTCATTTTCATCTTCAATCGACTGTTAAAGGTACTTTTTATTTTTAAAAATAGCTCCATAAACTGAAAGTTCCCTGCGGGGTTTGGTGTAACGCAGTCTGAGCACAGATGTTCTTATGCACATAAAGCACGTGGCTTATCTAAATCTGTGCCGGTGCGGGGGAAGGGGAGGGGTGGGATGGGGCGCGGGTGAGGGGTAGTTTGCCCACTTGGCTTTTGTACACGACTTCAGGCTCAGTGCAAGTTGAGTTGAGTCTGCCATTGTGCTTCCATGAATTACATTTGAGTTGCTTGACCAATTTTTGAGTTTCTTGGAATTTTGAATTGCTTCAGGCTGCATCCGAATCGACTTGGACGGCCTTTACGCACATGCTAACTTATAGGAGGGAAAAAAAGCAATGCAAGAACACAGCCCACCTCAGGGTCCACGTCATCCAGACTGTGTGCAGTGTGTTGCGTGGTTGTGCCAGATGATGGCCTTCAAGCTATGGCCAGTCGTATGCGTAACCGTGGACAGGCACGTGTTGGTATGTGTTAGTGTGTATTAGCATGCAACCCTAATGCTGGGCATGCACACAGACCAAAGAGGGTATTTAAATTCCTTCTGTTATGGTGGCCAGTGCTGCGACTTCTCACCAGCCACCTTGTTCCTTAGACTGCTGACTCCTGCCTTGACCTGGACCATTTGACTCTGTCTGTATTTCCTGCCCTCATTGCCGAATTCCCTCATTCTTATTCTGCTCTTGCTTGATGGCTGCTGCCTGCCTTCACCCCTGCTTGGACTTTGACAACTCTCGCTTGCCACCTGCCTGACCATTGCCTGGGTTCTGGCAACTCTCGCCTGCCTGGACTATGATCATGCTTGCCTGCCACCTATCCCAACCATTGAGTGGATTCTGACTGCTCTCATCTCCCACTTGCTTTGGCCATTGCCTGGACTATGACTACTCTTGTCTTCCGCCTGCCTTGACCATTGCCTGGACTCTGGCTACTCTCTCCAGCTACTTACCCCAACAACTGACTGGATTCTGACTACTCTCACATCCTACCTGCTTTGGTCATTGCCTGGACTATGATTATTGTTGTCTGCCGCCTGCCTTGACCATTGCCTGGACTATAAATATTCTTGTCTGCCACCTGCCTTGACCATTGCCTGAACTCTGGCTACTCTCACCTGCCACCTACTTTGACCATTGCCTGGACTTTGACTACTCTTGCCTGCCTTGACCAATGCCTGGACTCTGGCTATTCTCGCCTGCAACCTACCCCAACCACTGACTGGATTATGACTACTCTCATCTCCCACCTGCTTTGGCCATTGCCTGGACTTTGACTACTCTTGTCTTCCGCCTGCCTTGACCATTGCCTGGACTTTGACTACTCTTGCCTGCCTTGACCATTGCCTGGACTCTGGCTACTCTCTGCAGCCACTTACCCCAACAACTGACTGGATTCTGACTGCTCTCACCTCCCACCTGCTTTGGCCATTGCCTGGACTATGACTACTCTTGTCTTCCGCCTGCCTTGACCATTGCCTGGACTTTGGCTACTCTCTCCAGCCATCTACCCCAACAACTGACTGGATTCTGACTATTCTCACATCCTACCAAACAATGACCACTGCCTACACTTATAACTGGCATTTGCAGCAAGGAGCATTGGAGGGCAACAAACAGCAAAATAAGGGGCCAAGGATAAATCCAAGACAAATACCAAGCTTTACTTACCAGCCAGCCTGCGACCAACCAGATTAACCTGTCTAACAGTATGCGTTTAAAAACAGGGGTTTAGTTGCATGAATTTGCAAATGCATGCGTAAGCTACAGGCCCCACCAAGGCACCCTGTGATTTGTAGTCCAATCTCTGACTTGTAAGAGACTCCACAGTGGAAACATATGCATTCTAATAAAAATGTGTACTCTATGTTTGGCTTCTCTCCCTGCACTTCTGGTAATGCTTTCCTAGGTGTGATCATCTGCTCATATAAGGTTAGTTAGAGGTCTATATCTGATAAGATGTTTTTAGTCAACCCACAACCCACAACACCAGCCTGGGTGTGTGCAATAGTGGTGTAAGTTTTTTACGTTGCTGCTCTAATAAGGTGCCACATGCCTTGAAGAATATTGTAGTGTGAATGAAGAGCGCTACGTACTGCTTGAAAGTGCTAGTGCTAACTTTGTGCAAATAGGATGTGCTAGAATAATCACATTTGTGCCCAACAAATGTTCCAAACAATGACCACTGCCTACACCTATAACTGGCCTTAGCAGCAAGGCGCATTGGAGGGCAACAAACAGCAAAAAAGGGGCCAAGGATAAATCCAAGGCAAATACCAAGCTCTACTTACCAGCCAGTCTGCAACCAACCAGATTAACCTGTTTAACAGTATGCGTTTAAAAACAGGGGTTTAGTTGCACAAATTTCCGAATGCATGCGTAAGCTACAGGCCCCGCCAAGACTCTCACATCCTACCTGTTTTGGTCATTGCCTGGACTATGATTACTGTTGTCTGCCGCCTGCCTTGACCATTGCCTGGGCTCTGGCTACTCTCACCTGCCACCTACTTTGACCATTGCCTGGACTTTGTCTACTCTTACCTGCCTTGACCAATGCCTGTACTCTAGCTATTCTCGCCTGCAACCTACCCTAACCACTGCCTGGATTATGACTACTCTCATCTCCCACCTGCTTTGGCCATTGCCTGGACTATGACTACTCTTGCCTGCCACCTGCTTTGACCATTGCCTGGACTATGACCACTCTTGCCTGCTTGACCATTGCCTGGACTCTGGCTTCTCTTGCCTGCTACCTACCCCAACCACAGACTGTATTCTTACTTCTCCTACACTCACCGACCACCTACTTTGGCCATTGCCTGGACTCTGACTACTCCTGCCTGCTGCCTGCCCTGACCCCAGCTTATATCTTGACCCGCTTTAGTGCCACTGACCTGTCTTCATATTGTAGCCACCTTGTTCCTGTGATCCCCCCTAGTGGAGCAAACCTGAAAGCCATGACCTAATAACATCTTGCAACAAAGTAGCCCAGGGGCCACTGGCCCACCATTCTTTGCAGGGTGGTCTGGTGAATACTCCCCACCTCGGGTGAGCCCACCTCACTTGCCAACACTTAAAAAATCCTTTGTTGCAATCATTCTCAATGAAAAAAAAATTGTAGGAGTGTCCTCACCTCCTCAATATAGTCTGAATACTAAGGAATGGGGAAAAGTAAGCATGCCCCTGCCAATTGGCATAATAGTACTGGACCCCTGAAAGGCCCTTGCCTCTCTCTGGATGAAACTTCATATGAACAGAGAGGGAAGGGTAAGGAAGAAACAGAAGAAAAGAGGCGCCTCTAAGTGCTGACTTTAAAAACAGTTTATTAAAACCAACAATTGGCAACTCACGTGAGACAGAAGATAAAAGGCACATGAGCAGGTCCTTAAAGGGGTAACATCAGTGAGACATCCATAGGCCAGGACTCATAGCACCATCATGAGCGTCCCTGTGAGCTGATAACTGGCCGGAGACAGGGGAATCTGGAAATGAGGCTTGGTTCCGTGGAAGATAGAGATGATGACGTCACTGAACAGCAATGCGTTATCCGAGCCGGCGTGCTGTGATTGGTGTGGCAGCCGCACCCCTTTATCAAGCTATAGGTCAGGACCAAAGGGGTTTGTTTTATGTGCAAAGAAAGGAGCGTTGTGGGAATCAATGGAAGAAAAAAGACTGATGGGATTTATGTTTTTTCAGGGTGTTGCGCCATATACTTGTCTGGAAGGGAAAGGAAGAAGAATGGGAGGGGTCACAGCTCTGACATACATTTGGATGAAGCTACACCCACTCCAACTCCGACATTCAGCTTGAGCTACTGAGCTTTGTAAACAAGAATTTTTTTTTTAAACAGAGCAGCTAAGAAATGATGGGTTAACACGTAAAATTAGACCTAGAGCCCGATCCAATGTTTGTAAATTAATATACGCAATGTTCTTATGCAATATTTCATGTTTTCGGCACTAAAAATATTACTTTAAGTGATATTGTTTAGTCTCAACCATAATTATTAAAATAAGAAAATGGATGCAAACCACTAAATATTCTCTTTAACTTCTTGTGGCCCGCCCCATGCACATATAAGGTGACAGGGCGGCCACTCTGCACCGGATAACGTACATGTACGTGACCCGGCCTTTCCGGGTAGGGGGGAGGGGCCCGCCTGCCCCATCTGTGCTATGCTTCACCACAGCACATGTAGGTTAGCAGGTCCCAGCCAATGATTTATGGCTGGGACCTGCTGACTGGCTTAGCAAATCACAGGACAGAGCCCTGTGCTTACTAATAGCACAGGACTCTGTACACCAAGCAGATGTGGCTGTTTTTTCTCCCTGCTTTGCAGGGAAATAAATCAGCCAAATCTACTAGTGAAAGCAGCACACATTACACTTGTTAGGCACGCAATTAACTTTTTCATTGCCACTAGATGTTAATCCCAACCAAGCCAGTGTCATCAGTACAGTGACAGTGTATAGTATTGGCACTGTTCACTGTATTATTGTCACTGGTGATGTCAATGGCAGTTAGTCAGTTGTCCACCGCACTATCACGGTCCCATTATAAATCGTTGATTACTGCCATTACTGATATAAAAAAAAAATTAAAACTAAAAATTCCAGTATACTGTGTATATATCATTGTTTGTAGACGCTATAACTTTCACACAAACCATCAAAAAAATCAATATACACTTACTGGGATTTTTTTTTTTAATCAAAACATGTAGCAGGATACATTTTGGCCAAAATTTATGAAGAAATTAGATTTTTTTTTTTAATTATTAGATATGTTTTATAGCAGAAAGTAAAAAATATTGTTTTATTTTCAACATTTTTGGTCTGTTTATATTGCAAAAAAATAAAACAACCCAGTGGTGATCAAATACCACCAAAAGAAAGCTCTATTTGTGTGAAAAAAATAACATACATTTTGTTTGGGTACAGTGTTGCATGACCGCGCAATCGGCAGTTGAAGTAGCGCAGTGCTGAATAGCAAAAAATGGCCTGGTCATGGAGGGGGTAAAATCTTCCGGAGATGAAGTGGATATACACTTATTGGGGTTTGTTTTGTTTTTTTTACCAAAGACATGTAGCAGAATATATTTTGGCCTAAACCTATGGAAAAAAAAAACTTTCTTTAATTGGATATGTTTTATAACAGAATGTAAAAAAGTTGTTTTTTTTTTAACTTTTTCTTTATAGCGCAAAAAATAAAAACCCAGTTGTGCCACCAAAAGAAAGCTGTGTGGGGGGGGGGGGGGGGTAATATAAAATTTAATTTTGGTGCAGCATTGCATGACCGCGAAATCGCCAGTTAAAGTAGCGTATTGCTGAACAGCAAAAGACGCCCTGGTCATGAAGGAGGTAAAACCTTACAGAGCTTAATAGGTTAAAGTCTTCCCCCCTTCTTTGGATAGAATTAGCTTTGTTTTATGTTTTATACCTGATGTAATCCATTATTGCGTTTGCTGCATTTTCAGTTTATTCCCAATTGGTCTACTTTGATGCTGCACCTTCCCTTCTTTTCTTTCTCTCTATCTATTCTATCCATTCTGTCTGTCTAATCTGTATTTCCATTTACTACCACAAGATGGAGACACAGCAAAAGCAATTGAAAGAAGATTTTAGTTTCACATTTAGAATACTAAAAAAAACAAAAGCATAAAAAAAATGAAATGTGTATTTTCACATTTTGAATTTTATTAATAAAAACAAAAATACGTGCAAAAACCGTGGCTATAACTGCACTGCAGCCAGACCACAGCGGTGTGAAGCAGGCCTAAGGCTAAGTTCACTCTTGCGTGGGTTGCGCATGCGCGTTTGTACGGGTACAGCTGCCTATTCATTTGAATTGGCTGGTACACCTGCAGGAAATGTGGGATAAGAAGCCACTGACCCTTTTTAAAAGGGGTACCACCAGGTGTTGGACGGCATTGGGACGGTACTGGACTGTAACACAGGAGGGGGAGGGGGGTAAAGAGAACCTGTACCCAGTGTCACATTTAACCCCTGATTTGTGAACCTCCACAATTCACAGTAGGTGAAATGACTTGCATTCCCCATTTAATGGATCCCTAATTAATGTATAGCTAATTAATGGTTTGCCAATCCCCAATCAATGGCTCGCTAATTAATGGCTTGCCAATCCCCAATCAATGGCTCGCTAATTAATGTTTGCCAATCCCCAATTAATGGATAGCTAATTAATATTTGTCAATCGACAATTAGTGGATCGCTAATTAATATTTGTCAATCCCCAATTAATGAACCGCTAATTAATGTTTGCCAATCCCCAATTAATGAATCGCTAATTAATATTTGTCAATCAACAATTAATGGATCACTAATTAATGTTTGCCAATCCCCAATTAATGAATTGCTAATTAATATTTGTCAATCCCCAATTAATGGATCGCTAATTAATTTTTGCCAATCCCCAATTAATGAATCCCTAATTAACGTTTGCCAATCCCCAATTAATGGATTGCTAATTAATGTTTGCCAGTCCCCAATTAATGCATAGCTAATTAATGTTTGCCAATCCCCAATTAATGGATTGCTAATTCATATTTGCCAATCCCCAATTAATGGATAGCTAATTAATTTTTTTCATTCCCAATTAATGGATCACTAATGAATATTTGCCAATCCCCAATTAATGGCTAGCTAATTAATTTTTGCCAATCCCCAATTAATGAATCGCTAATTAATGTTTGCCAATCCCCAATTAATGGATCGCTAATTAATGTTTGCCAATCCACAATTAATGCATAGCTAATTAATGTTTGCCAATCCCCAATTAATGGATCGCTAATTAATGCTTGCCAATCCCCAATTAATGCATAGCTAATTAATGTTTGCCAATCCCCAATTAATGGTTTGCTAATTAATGGCTTGTCAATCCCCAATTAATGTCTCCTAGGACATCATACCACCACTTCCCAGTGGCGATGTTAAAGTGGAATTCCACCCAAAAGGGGAAGTCCTATTTTAAGGCCTCCCCCAGCCCCCCTCCCCCCTCCTCTTTCAAGAATGGCACTTTTGGGGAGGAGTGGCCAGATTTTGTCAGGTACCAACTTCCACTCCAACCGCCTAAGTGATCGGAGCGGAAGTTCTCCTCCCCCTCTCCTCTCAGTCTTCTGAGATACGTGACAAGTCCCAGAAGACTGCGGGACCATTCACAATGGGCAGCGCGGCTCATGCCTACTGTGGCTCCTTGGACCCAAAGGCTAGTGAAGAACTGGCCCAGGTGAGGATGGCACTGGATCCTGGGACAGGTGAGTGGCTATTTATTAAAAGCCAACAGCTTTTGTACCTGCTGACTATTCAATTTTACTCAGGAGACTGAAGCTCCTCTTTAACCCCTTGGATCCAGAAACTACAGCAGCAGACTGCCCCGAGACAAAACCTTCATAAACTACATACAAGCCATCTTTACACTATCCAAGTGAGCTGCCAATTGCTTTGTGTAAATTTACTTCCTTCACCCTCTGCACTTAGATTGGCGCCCTCTTGCCTACTTCCCAGTTACTACAGGTGCCTCTTCTGCCAGTGTTCCTACTTTCCCTTCCCCTTCTGGACAAAACCCCTTCCTGACTGTGATGAAAAGCATTTTACATTCATTATTATGCGAGTTGCTAATTGCCATTGTTTTAATACATTTTGTAACATCTACTACACTTAGTCTGCGCACTCTACTGTGTTTAGTATGTTGGGACTCTGCCATGTTACAAGTTCTAATATGTTAGCAGCCTTCTCCAGGACAAATCCCTGGCTTTATCACCCCTATAAGATATAATTGGTCAAAGTCCACATTTTACCTGGCTAGGGCAGTAAAATAAGAGCCAAGTGGTTACCCTACCAGTAACATTGCCACAGAGCGGTCAGGGTGCCCATGCTGACCGATGATGACTACAGCCAAAAGCGCCTACAATGGGCACATGAGCATTAGAACTGGACCACGGTGCAACGGAAGAAGGTGGCCTGGTCTGATGAATCACATTTCCTTTTACATCATGGGTTCATGTGCGTCACTTACCTGGGGAGGAGATGGCCCCAGGATGCATCATGTGAAGAAGACAAGCTGGCAGAGGCAGTGTGAGGCTTTGGGCAATGTTCTGCTGGGAAGCCTTGGGTCCTGCCTTTCATGTGGATGTTACTTGACACGTACCAACTACCTAAACATTGTTAGTGACCAAATACACCCCTTGGTGAAATTGATATTTCCTGAAGGCAGTGGCTTCTTTCAGCAAGATAAAGCATCCTACCACACTGCAAAAATGGTTCAAGGAACACAAGGAGTTTGAGGTGTTGATTTGGCCTCCAGATCTCAATCCAAGCGAGCATCTGTGGGATGTCCGATCCATGGAGGCCCCACCTCACAACTTACAGGACTTAAAGGATCTACTACTGATGGCTTGGTGCCAGATAGCTGGCCTTCATCCCAATATACAGTGGCCGAGTGTCGTGATCAGGGGTCAGGCTTGAAGACCAGTTGCTATAGCAGTTGCGTGACTACCACCGACCAGCAGAATAGGTATACAAGCAGGTCACCCTGGTGGATGATGCAGGCGAACCTGAGATGCGGAGTCTAAGTACTAACCAGGGTTCACCAGAGCTCCTGATAGTGGAGATGAATTTCACTGCATGTTAGTACCAGGTTGCGGTCCTCAGGATCGCGCCACCGGGAGGTGAACAAGATGGGGTCTAGTAGCGGATAAGCAGGTAAGGATCAAACAGCAACACAGTCAAGGAACAAGCCAAGGGTTGATAACGAGTAGTTGCAGTTTGGGGTCAGGCAGAAGTGTAGTCTAAGAACAAGCCAAGGGTCAATAACGAGTGGTAGCAAAATATGGACGGCAGCCAGAAAGACAAGAGCGGGATATTGACTGAAGAGAGCACAATAATCTGGCAAACAGGAAGTGCAGGACATGGCTTAAATCAGGAAGTTCATAGGAGGAGCAAAGAGTTCAAGGTTCAGCAGTTAAGCAAGTTAAAGCACAAGGCAGGGTTGTCCAATGGATCACACAGGGTGCTGTCCAGCATCTCAGGTAACTCAGTTTGAAGAGTGATTGCTTGACACAGCAAAAGTCCCAAGTTCAAGTCCAAGCCCTGACACCGGGAAACTCCCAGGAAGTGTCCACCAAAAAAGGGATATATCCTGAGATGGCATAGAGAGGGGGACCCAAAAACTGCAAGGTTTTAAAATACACAAGGAGCTCTGGAAGCATCTCCATGGAGTTCCCCATTACTGATGAGTTTGGCCCGAAACTGCAGGACACTGTCACGAGATAACAGGCCTCCAACCCAATGCGTTGTGGCTGGGAAACCCATCAAACGGAACAAAGGGTTGAGGACATTGGTAACGACATTGACCTACTATGGCCACATGGCCTTATTTGGACAATGTCATTGACCAAATATGGCCATTTGAGGTCAATGATGTCAACAGCAACTCCAACGTTTGGTTATGTAGAGCTCAGCCCCATGAGATTTGGTCAGTTTCAGTTCAGTCCAAACCCGCAGGAAGCTGTCACATAATACCAGGTTGCTGGCCCACTCTGCATGTGGCCAGGAAAATCCCCACCCTGCAGGCACACATACCAAAGGGGCGGGGATGCTGATGACATCGTTGACCTAAAATGGCAACAATGGCTAAATAACATCATGTGGCCTTTTTAGGTCAATGGTGTTACCAGCAGGGGCGTTGCTAGGTCTACAAAAGATCTGGGGCTAGAGCCCATAGCAGCAAAGTAGAGTCATACGGTTGAGCGGGCATACACATGTATATATATATATATATAAACATTGTTACATTTCTACGGATCCCCCTTACATCAGGGTCCCCAGAGAGCCCCCCCATTTACATCAGTGTCCCCAGAGAGCCCCTTCCTTACATCTGGGTCCCCAGAGAGGCCCTTCCTTACATCATGGTCCCCAGAGAGCCCCTTCCTTACATCAGGGTCTCCAGAGAGCCCCTTCTTTACATCAGTGTCCCCAGAGAGCCCCTTCCTTACATCAGGGTCCACAGAGAGCCCCACCTTACATCAGGGTGCCCAGAGAACACCCCTATACGTCAGGGTCCCCAGAGAACCTCCCCATATATTAGGGTCCCCAGAGTTCCTCCCCATATATCAGGGTACCCAGAAAGCCTCCCCATACATCAGGTGGAGGCGAGGCCCGAGCTGGAGCCTGTGCTACCACGGCTCAGTCTGCCCCTGCCTCCTGCATTCCGGACCCAGACATACCTGCAAATTGCAGAACTGCACCCACCCGGTAAGAGACTCGGGGCTATAGGCCCCAGACTTGGGGCTGTAGCCCCAATAGCCACCCCCTAGCAACGCCCCTGGTTATCAGCATCCTCGCCCCTTTGTTATGCGTGCAGGGAATTCCCCGGTTGCAGCAGATTGGGTTGTTGGGCCTGCAATCGTGTGCTAGTCTGTTGTGATTTTGGCCAAACTGGTTTCGGTCTAGAGATGTAAAATTTCTGAGGAATTTGAAGCCATGGCAAAAAACATTTTTTTCCTTGTTTTTTTTCCCGCAATAAAATTGAAGTTTTGAGAAAATTGAAAAAAAATATCAGTGTGGATAAGTTTTACAAATTGACAGTCATTTTGTTACACTGGAAATGTGAAATTCAGTGTATATAAAAGCATTATGCTTGAAATAAAATTACATCTTATTCAGTAATCAAACTGGAGCCCAGAAGCAAGCAAATCTGGAGCCTTTCCCCTGCAGTGCCCCCTAGTGGCATAAATGCATATTTCTCTTGTTTGAGAACTGCATTAAGAAGTAGTGTTAACTTTGCAAAAATCTTCTGCATATTTTCGGCTCAACTCAGGGTCAATCTCTTCTCCCGTGACCCTCTGGGAGGCCTACAAAGCAGTCCTTCAGGGTCACATGATCCAACTAGCTGCAACACGCAAGCGAGAAAGCCAGCTTGGAGTTACTTTCTTTGCGATTTAAACAATTTCCGACTCCCGCTAATCTGTAAGACCAGGTATGCATTGAGTTGGACCCTTGTCTCATTGACACAGCAGAACGCTCTTTGCGCTGGTCCTGTCAGAAATGGTATGCTAAAGCAAATGAACCGAATATGATGCTAGGCTATGTACCTTCACCCCCAAATTTAACCTGATTTACCTACACACCCATCATGATGTTCTTACAACCAACCAGGTACGGATATTGGACAAATTCCGAGATCTTCTTACCACACTATACATAGCCCCTACGCGCTCGAACAATCAGGACATCACTACTTTCTTAGATCATCTTTCTCTACCTAAGCTGTCGCTTTGGTACTGCATCCTGGTGCCATCTCTTCCCCAGGTAATGGCACTGGCTGGGAAGTGGTTAAACATCAGGGGTGATCTAAGGGTTAAATGTGTGCCTAGCCAGTGTTTTTGTGACGTGTTTGCTTTTACTAAGGGAAGAGATGGATGTTATTCCTAGCTTTGCAGGGACGCAAAATCCATCCCTTGCCTCCCTTACAGCATCAGCCCTCAGATATAGGTATGTAAAAATTTGTAAATGGAAACAGAGGTTGGCATAAGTGAGAACAGGCCCAAACGTGGAGACACAAGGCCAAGTCGGGTGTTTTCCTACAAAAAATTAGAGCACCAGCCCTCAGATACAAGTGTGTAAAAACTGACCAGTAGCAGTACAGTGTGCCAGCAACAACAGGCCCATATTGGGATATGCAAGGCCCTGGCAACTGGTTTCCTACCAAAAATTAGATCATCAGTCCTCATATACAGGTTTGTAAAAATTGGCAAACTGCAGGACAGGTGACATAAAAGAGAATGGGCCCAATGTGGAGACACAAGGCCCAGGCAGGTGTTCTCCTTCAAAAAATTAGAGCATCGGCCCTCAGATACTGGTAGGTCAGCAGAAGGGCAGGTGGGCATCAGTGAGACTAGAGCCAATGTGGAGACACAAGGCCCAGGAAGGGGTTCTCCTACAAAACATTAAAGCATCAGCCCTCAGATACAGGTATGAAAAAATTGGCCAATGGCAGGACAGGTTGGAATCAAAGAGAATAGATCCAATGTGGAGACACAAGGCTTGGGCAGGTGTTCTCCTACAAAAAATTAGAGCATCAGCCCTCAGATACTGGTGTTTAATAGTAGGTCAGCAGAAGGGCAGGTGGGCATCAGTGAGAATAGAGCCAATGTGGAGACACAAGGCCCAGGAAGGGGCTCTCCTACAAAACATTAAAGCATCAGCTCTCAGATACAGGTATGTAAAAATTGGCCAATGGTAGGACAGGTTGGAATCAAAGAGAATAGATCCAATGTGGAGACACAAGGCTTGGGCAGGTGTTCTCCTAGAAAATATAAAAGCATCAGCCCTCAGATACAAGTGTGTAAAAACTGCCCATAGCCCAGAGTCTCTTACCGGGTAGGTGCAGTCCCGCAATTAGCAGGTATGCCCCGGGAGACGGGGCAGACTGAGCCGCGGTAGCACTCGCTCCAGCTCCACCCACACCTCCACCTGACTATACTCCTGGTCACTGGTTGCTAGAGCCGCCTAGTGTCTACCAACCAGTGACGTCACGGCCACGACTCCCTCCCTGCCCAGCATTCAAAGCAGAGGAGGATTCCACTTCTTCCTCCTCCACGCTAGTGCTTGTGGGGCCTAAAGAGTTGAGCCCAGGCCCCTTGTCATGGTCCTGGACCTGGAGCGGACACCGCTGGTCCGGGGGTGGTGGGGTGCAGGGCAGCAGCATCTTCAAATAGGGAGGGGGTGGCCTGGGCAGCAAGAAAGAGCCCAGGAGGGAGTGAGAGAGAAAAGACGAGGACACCCTGAGCAGCATCCCCGGCGCCTCCCAGAGCCTGCACTCCTCAAAGCTCCTCTCCTAGCTCGCTGTGACTGTCATGGAACAGGAAGAAAACAGGCTGACCGAGGATGGGTGGGAGGTAGGAGGATCACACACACCTACCCACACAGACAGGGCTGGTGTCTCTCTTTCCCACCGTTCTCTCTTTTTCACCCCCTCTCATCCATCCCCTCTTTCTCTGATGTATGGGGAGGCTCTCTGGGGACCCTGATGTAAAGAAGGAGCTCTCTAGGGATCCTGATGTAAGGAAGGGGCTCTCTGGGGACCCTGATGTAAGGGGAGTCTCTCTGGGGACCCTGATGTAAGGGGAGGCTCTCTGGGGTTCCTGATGTAAGGGGGGCTCTCTGGGGACCCTGATGTAAGGGTGCTCTCTAGGGACCCTGATGTATGGGGAGGCTGTCTGGGGACCCTGATGTATGGGGAGGCTCTCTGGGGACCCTAATGTATCGGGAGACTCTATGGGGACCCTGATGTGTGGGGAGGCTCTCTGGGGACCCTGATGTTTGGGGAGGCTCTCTGGGGACCCTGATGTATGGGGAGGCTTTTTGGGGACCCTGATATATGGGGAGGCCCTCGGGGGACCCTGATGTAAGGGAGGCTTCTTGGGGACCCTGATGTAAGGGGGGCTCTCTGGGAACCCTGATGTATGGGGAAGCTCTCTGGGGGCCCTGATTTATGGGCTCTCTGGGAACCCTGATGTATGGGGAGTCTTTCTGGGGACCCTGATGTATGGGGAGGCTCTCTGGGGACCCCAATGTATGGGGAGGCTCCCTGGGGACCCTGATATAAGGGGGGGTCTCTGGGGACCCTGATGTATGCGGAGGCTTTCTGTAGACCCTGATGTATGGGGAAGTTCTCTGTAGACCCTGATGTAAAGGGGAGGCTCTCTGGGGACCCTGATGTATGGAAAGGCTCTCTGGGGACCCTGATGTATGGGAAGGCTCTCTGAGGACCCTGATGTATGGGGAGGCTCTCTGGGGACTCTGATGTATGGGGAGGCTCTCTGGGGACCCTGATGTATCGGGAGACTCTATGGGGAACCTGATGTGTGGGGAGGCTCTCTGGGGACCCTGATGTATGGGGAGGCTCTCTGAGGACCCTGATATAT
>BLSH010176427.1:1854449-1864883 GCA_018402905.1 Glandirana rugosa
TTTAGTGTGATTAATTATTTTACCATTTTATCATGTTTGTCACGTTTGCATCAGTATGGTATCGGTCCCAAGCCATTGGTCCCGACCATCAACCTTGTTCGGTCATTTTGTCCTTAGGTCTCTAGTCGTATCAGTCTCCGTTGTTTGACCTAGTTCTTGGTCTTCCCTTCAGTCGGTCCGTTTCAGAAATTGAACCCTGGCTATGGTATGACTACGTTTGCACTGTTTGTACTATTTTACCATTTTATTAATTAGTGTGATTTTTACTAGACTTGTGCACTGCTGAAAAATTTGTTCCTTTTCATTTCATTAATTTTTTTTTTTTTTCGGGTCATTCGTTATGACCTCGTTTTGGAAATCTGAAATAATAAGTAACTAACTAACTAATAATAACTATTACATTATAGGTATTGGAATTTCCTTTCAAATTTGGCCGTTAGTGAACGTAACAAATACAAATTTATCCAAAGTTACAAATTTTTTTTTTTTTTGCTTTTTCAAATTCTTTATGTGTAACAGCAAGGGAAAACATACATCAAATCAGATACGAAATTACACATCCATGAAAAGCATAGTCAGTATCGGAACAGTCTGTATTGATATAGGCCGTAGCCTGTAGAAAACCATCACCTTGTAGACGGTCAAGTAGCGACTATGCACAATACATTTATATCGCCCAGTTTGGGCAGTTCTAATTTTAAATCAACTCAAGAGAGAGATGGATTATAGCGGGATAGTGCGTTACATAGGGTTACAGAAGGAGGAGGAAGGAGAGAGGGGAGGAAAGGAGTCCTTCTTTACACAAGAAGGAAGAAGTAGAAGTAGACCGAGAGGGAGAGAGAAAGAAGGGGAAGAAAAACAAAAAAACATATAAACAAAAAAAAAAGGGGGGGGTCAAAGGCAACGGAAGGCATGGTCCGGGCTCTATAGGTGGCATGGGGCTCCTAATTTCCCAGGAGGGACTTCCCCTCATCTGAATATACAAACATATTCCAGTATGCCCACATTTTCTAGTATCGTGCTCGCTTGTTATGAGCGGTCAATGCCAGGTCTTCAAGGGTGTTGATGCTTCTGACTTTGTTTAGCCACATGGAAATGAATGGCGGCACGGGGTCTTTTTTCCAACACAGGGTGACACAGGCTTTGGCGGCGTTGAGCAGATGGCGCAGCACTGACTTTTTGTAAGTCCGTATCGGAATTTGTGAGCAGTGGAGCAAGAAGAAGGCCGGATCCATTGGAATGGGAAATAATATGGAATGGGAATAACTGAGAGATCTTCCTTACCTCGGACCAATACGGTTGTATCTTTGGGCAGGACCAGAAAATATGTTTGAGGGTTCCCCTCTCCCCCCCACACCTTCAGCAACGATCAGATGCTTCTGGATAACAGCTACCCAGGACCGACGGAGTGAGGTACCATCGCGTCAAAAGTTTGTAATTAGTCTCCTGTGCGCATGTGCACATGGATGATTTTAAAGAGAGGTGGATGATGTTGTGGCGCTGGGCTTCGGAGAAGGTTCTGTTGAGGTCCTTTTCCCACTTACCAATGCTCGGCATAATAAAGTCATCGGGTGGAGTCATGAGCAAGGCATACATCTTAGAAAGGGCATGGGGTAGGGGGTCCGTACCCTCACAGTATGATTCAAAGAGAGTCCGTTGACTGCGGAATTGGGCTGGGGGGGTCCAGGGAGCGAAGGAAGTGTCGGAGCTGGAGAGCTGACCAGAAAGGTAATTTGAACTTGCCATCGGGCCGAGTAAGCTCGGAGATGGTTAACCAATTATTAGTGCTTAAAAAGTGGGAGGCTTGGTAGAGTCCCCCATCTCTAAGCTCTCGGAAGGGTCCTGGCTCAGTTCCCGGGGGGAATCTCGTGTTTCCCAGTACAGGGAACAATGGGGAGTGGAAGGAGGACAGTTTTGTTTTTGAGCAAATCCTATGTCCGACCAGGAGGGTAGGCCCGATGGTAGGGTGGGCCTTAAGGGGTTGTGCAGCACCACGGTGCCCTGTCCAAAGGGATCGGGCTGAACTGTTGCTCTATAGATGCCCAGAGTTTTGCATCTCTATGTCTGCACCAGTCGATTGTTCTATTTAGGTGAGCAGCTTGATAATACTTGGAAACGTCGGGTGATGCAACCCCTCCGTATTGTTTAGGCAATGTCAAAAGGAGCCTGTTAATCCTCGGTTTCTTATGTGCCCAGATGAATTTAATAAAAAGGGAATTCATTTGGCGGAAGAAGGCTGCCGGTATGAGAATGGGCAGGGTCTGAAAGAGATACAGGAGTTTAGGCATTATACTCATTTTAATTATGTTGCATCGGCCAAACCAAGAATGTAGGCCCTATTCCACTTGTCTAAGAGGGGGCAGATCTCGCTGAGCAAGGGGGGGGGGGGGAGTTCAATTTAAATGTGTCCCCTAGGTTCGGGGGTATATAAGTGCCCAAGTACTTCAATGACATAGTCGTCCTACAAATTTTTCTAAATAACGAATGCCGCATCTAAACAAATGGAAAGGAACAAATTAATAATAAATAATAATAAAAAGTTTTTATTATTATTGTTATTTATTATTATTAATTTGTTACGTTCCATTAGTTTAGATACGGCATTCGTTATTTCGGATAATTCGTAACTTCAGTTAAATTTGTATTTGTTACGTTTACTAACAGCCAAATTTGAAAGGAAATTCCAATACCTATACTTTAATAGTTAGTATTAGTGAAGTTATTATAGTTAGTTATTATTTCAGGTTTTCAAATTTTCTGATTTCCGAATTTAGGAATATTCAACTATTCGAATTTACGAATATTTGGAAAAATTAAGTAAACGTATTTTCGTTAATTCGGATACTTCCAAATGAACGAATTTGTCAAAATTTGTTAAAAAAACTAATTCAGAATGGAACTAATTGCACGTGTCTAATTTTTACTGCACTTCTGTTCCTGACACTTTGATCACAATCACAACTATACTAGTGTCCCCAATAGTATAGCACCCCCAAAAATGTAGCGTTAGCAGGATCAGCCCCCGATAACTGCCAGTGACATGTAACAGAAAGTAGATAATAAGATAAAAGTAGATAATATTTTCTTTTCAAAATTTTCGGTCTTTTTTCGTTCATATAATATAAAAAAAAAAATGGTGGTGATTAAATATTACCAAAAGAAAGCCTTATTTGCATGGAAAAAAAAAAAGACACAAATTGCATTTGCGTAGAGCGTTGTATGACCCAGTAATTAGCAGTTAAATTAGCACAGAGCTGAATAGCAACAAAAATTATCTGGTCACGAAGGGGGTAAAAATCTTCCGCAGGTCAAGTGATTAAGGAACCACTCACCAATCAGAAAGCAAAGAACTGGCTCAGCCCCGCCCATTGACGTCATATTGACGTCATAAGCCCGCCATATCCATGCCGTTTAAAATGATATAACAGCCACACATCCCCAGTCTAAATATTAAAGTGACAGCAATCCAAGTAGTGTGTACTGCAGAGATTTAACGGGGACAAGCATGCGCACTACGGCATTCTCTGCACAGCGGGCCAGCCGCCAGTGTCATGGCAATGCATGACGCCGGTGTGGGCGCCGTGTAAACAAAGACGGGAGGCAATACAATGTGGCGTTTACGAGGCAGAGCGCAAAAAAGGAACGAACACGGTGTCAATGTACAAAGTGGACAGGGTGACAAAAAAAGAAAGGAGGGCAGAAGCAAATCATCCCGGCTGCAAAGAAAGGGAATAGAGAAGACGTAAATTAAAACTAAAACTAAAAATAAAGACATGGACAGAAAAAAAGGGGGGGGGGGGGTGAAAATGAAATGGCAGGAAGCAAAAAAAAAAAAAAAAAGACTTGGAAAAATGAAATAAACCAAAAAATTTAAAATACAGAAATAAAAAAAAATAAATGAATAAAAATTGAAAATTAATATTATTATACGGGATTTTTATAGCGGCAACACTTCATAACAAAAATAGATATTAAAAAAGAAAACTCTCCGCGTTATGAGAGACAATAATAAATCTAAATCCTTGTGTTAAAACAATATTTCTTGATCACCGCTGCCACCTTTAAAATTAAACCTATAAAATATATATACAACAAAGTGTAAAATCTTATTTTAGTGCAAAATTAACCACTCTGTCAGTAGTGCTGTGATACATGTAATCAACATCAAGTGTACATGCAAGTCATAAGAAAAGGTGAATAAAAAAAAACAAATTATATAGTTGTAGCACCCTGGTCCTAAACAGGGCTGCTAGCAAATTTAGTTGCACTAGGTGGTAACTAGCAAGGCTAATTGGTAGTTAGGATCCACTGATTCCTGTTCTAAGCCTGAATCTGGTGTGTAGTCTCTCCCTTAGGTGGGGCTGCTGCCTTTGACATTAGGATGATGGATCACAGTGAATTTGGGTTATGAGTAAATATGCTGTCTCAGCCAATCAGCAGGAGTTTCCTTGGGCCACTGAGCATGCTGGGATAGTCTATTTATTTGGAAGGAGTAAGCTGATTGATGTTCTTTTCCACCAGGGCGGCTGCCTGGGTGGATGTGCGTCACTGCGCTCCGGGTTGCTAGGCCAGAAGCCTGAGGCCTAACCTGGGAGCTCCTGGCTGCTAGGTCTGTCTGAGGCTTATCCAGAAATCCAAGCAGCAGCATCATGTTAGGCTTCAAGTCAGAGGCTTAGCCAAGTTGAGGAGGTTCTGCCTGAAGGAGAGCCAGATCAGTGCCAGTGGTAAAGGAGAAGCAGTTGCCACAAAGGGACGACCTCTCCTGTTATCAGAGGCAGGTGTAGTAAGGATGGATGAATGCAAATGTTCCTCCAGTATTTTTTGATAACATACTGCATTCATCTTGCCATCAATTTTGACCAAATTTCCTGTGCCTTTGTAGCTCACACATTCCCAAAACATCAGAGATCCACCTTCGTGTTTCACAGTAGGAATGGTGTACCTTTCATCATAGGCCTTTTTGACTCCTATTCAATGGTAGCGTTTATGGTTGTGGCCAAAAGGCTCAATTTTGGTCTGATCACTCCAAATTACTTTGTGCCAGAAGGTTTGAGGCTTGTCTCTGTGCTGTTTGGCGTATTGTAAGCGGGATACTTTGTGGCATTTGCGTAGTAATGGCTTTCTTCTGGTGTCTCAACCATGCAGCCCATCTTTCTTCAAGTGCCTCCTTATTGTGCATCTTGAAACAGCCACACCACATGTTTTCAGAGAGTCCTATATTTCACCTGAAGTTATTTGTGGGGTTTTCTTTGCATCCCAAACAATTTTCTTTGCAGTTGTGATTGAAAATTAGTTGGTCTACCTGACCGTGGTTTGGTTTCAACAGAACCCCTCATTTTCCACTTCTTGATTAGAGTTTGAACACTGCTGATTGCCATACTCAATTCCTTGGATATCTTTTTATATCCCTTTCCTGTTTTATACAGTTCAACTACCTTTTCCCGCAGATCCTTTGACAATTCTTTTGCTTTCCCCATGACTCAGAAACGTCAGTGCAGCACTGGATGAAAGATGCAAGTGTCTGTCAGGAGTCCAGAAACTCATTGACCTTTTATACACACACACTAATTACAAGCAAACAGATCACAGATGAGGGTGTTTACCTTTTAATAGCCATTCAAACCCCTTTGTGTCAACTTGTGTGCATGTTATCAGGCCAAAATCACCAGGGTATGTAAACTTTTGATCAGGATCATTTTGGTAGTTTCCGTTGTCATTATGATTTAAAAACAGTAAACACAGTAACAAATGGCTTCAGAAAAACACTAACCATGAGTGAAAGAAATGTTTTTGTGTTATCATTCATATTCGCTGAAAAATGGCCAATAAATCATAAATTCTGCCAGGGTATGTAAACTTATGAGCACAACTTTATATTCGGTCCAGAATCTTCATTTCGGTGCTTCACTAGTTTGTAGATCAGTCTTTCTCAACCTTTTCAACACTGAGGAACCCTTGAAATAATTCTCCGGTCTCGGGGAACCCCTGCTAAAAATGAAAAATCTACAACTCATGATACATTAGTGTGATGGTCAATGGGAAGAATGCTCCTTACACTTGTGGTCATTGGGAAGAATTAACCCCTTACACATAGCTAAAAAAATCAATGGTATCATTGGTAATTTATCTGACAGTCAGAAATCGACCATTGCTCAAGGAACCCCTAACAACCTCTGGAGGAACCCAAGTTGAGAAACCCTGTTGTAAATGCTACAACTTTCACTCAAACCAATTAATATGCATTTATTGGGATTTTTTTAAACCAAAGACATGCAGCAAAATACATTTTGGACTAAATTTTACGAAGAAGTTTGATTTTATTGGTTATATTTTATAACAGACGTAGTTGAAAATTATTGTTTTTTCCCCAAAATTCTCAGCCTCTCCTCATTTATTTAATAAAAAATAAACCTTTGAAAAATATTCGAATTCAAAAATGATTCGAAAATTAATTGAATTTGAAGTTTGACCAATTTCTTTTTCGTTATTTCGGATTAGTTTAAATTCGGTAATATTGTAATTCGGATACATCCGAATTTCCGAAAAACTAAAAATTGTCAACCAAACAACAAACCGCACATGTCCAGCTGGAATGGGCTACAAGACCATCACCAAGCAGCTTGGTGAGAGGGTGACAACAGTTGGCGCGATTATTCAGAAGAAACACAAAATAACTGTCAGTCTCCCTCGGTCTGGGGCTCCATGCAAGATTTCACCACTAGGAGTTTCAATGATCATGAGAATGGTGAGGAATCAGCCCAGAACTACTCGGGAGAATTTTGTCAATGATCTTAAGACAGCTGGGACCATAGTCACCAAGAAAACAACTGGTAACGCACTACACCGTGAAGGACTGAAGTCCTGCAAGGTCCCCTTGCTCAAGAAAGCACATGTACTGAAGTTTGCTAATGAACATCTGAATGGTTCAGAGGAGAACTGAGTGAAAGTGTTGTGGTCAGATAAGACTAAAATCAGGCTGCTATGATCCCAAGAACACCATCCCCACGTCATACATGGAGGTGAAAACATTATGCTTTGGGGTGTTTTTCTGCTAAGGGGACAGGACAACTTCACTGCATCAAAGGGACGATGGACGGGGCCATGTACCGTCATATCTTGGGTGAGAACCTCCTTCCCTCAGCCAGGGCATTGAAACTGGATAGTGGATGGGACTTCCAGCATGACAATGACCCAAAACACAAGGCCAAGGTAACAAAGGAGTGGCTCAAGAAGAAGCACATTAAGGTCTTGGAGTGGCCTAGCCGGTCTCCAGCCCTTAATCCCATAGAAAATATGTGGAGGGAGCTGAAGGTTCAAACCAAACGTCAAAGAACATCCAAAACCTTAATGACTTAGAGGGGAAGTGCAAAGAGGAGTGGGACAAAATCCCTCCTGAGATGCGTGCAAACCTGGTGGCCAACTACAAGAAACGTATGACCTCTGTGCTTGCCAACAAGGGTTTTCCCACCAAGTACTAAGTCATGTTTTGCAAGGGGTCAAATGCTTATTTCACTCATTAATATGCAAATCAATTTATAACTTATTTGAAATGCGTTTTTCAGGATATTTTTGTTGTTATTCTGTCTCTCACTGTTAAAATAAACTGACCATTAAAATTATAGCCTGATCATTTCTTTGTCAGTGGGCAAACCGCCTCCTCCTTCCCTCCAGCCAGCGCCATCCCCACCTCCTCCTCCTAGTGGCATCGGTAGGTGCAGGCCCGCCTGTGGGTCAGGCCGCGGGGCTGCCTGTACAAACAGCCCACCAGCCTTGTCTCCTCTCTGCAGACCTCCCTACTCCAGCTCTGACTCCCGACCACACATCGCTGAATCTGGCTTATCCCTGGCTGAATGATGGGGCAGAGAAAAGGTGCAGGCTCTTTCCCATGCAGGATGTCTCCTGTACCATGTATTCTCTGGCTGTCTCCTGTACCATGCAGTCTCTGGCTGTCTCCTGTACCATACAGTCTCTGGCTGTCTCCTGTACCATGCAGTCTCTGTCTTTCTCCTGTATCATGCCTGCAGTCTCTGGCTGTCTCCTGTACCATGCCTGCAGTCTCTGGCTGTCTCCTGTATCATGCCTGCAGTCTCTGGCTGTCTCCTGTACCATGCCTGCAGTCTCTGGCTGTCTCCTGTACCATGCATGCAGTCTTTGGCTGTTTCCTTTACCACTCCTGCAGTCTCTGGCTGGCTCCTGTACCATGCCTGTAGTCTCTGGTGGTCTCCTGTACCATGCCTGCAGTCTCTGATGGACTCCTGTACCATGCTTGCAGTCTCTGGCTGTCTCCTGTACCATGCCTACAGTCTTTGGCTGTCTCCTGTACCATGCCTACAGTCTCTGATGGTCTCCTGTACCAGACCTACAGTCTCTGGCTGTCTAATGTACCAGGCCTGCAGTCTCTGATGGTCTTCTATAGCATGCCTGCAGTCTCTGATGGTCTCCTGTACCATACTTGCAGTCACTGCCGTCACTTCTGCCTGTTGCCTCCTCCTTCCCTCCACCAGCTGTCACCTCTGCCCCCATGTCTCCCAATAACCCTCCTATCCCTATCCTCCTCCCCACAGCGATCACAGCCTTTTCCATCCCAACTCTCCCACCCCCCAATCCCTATTTCACCCCACCCTCAGGTATCCTCTACTCCCACCCTGCCATCACCCAACTCCCTAACAACCATCCTACAGCACCTCCCAAACCACGCCTCTTCCTAGGCGATAGGTATCAGTAATTGCTATCGGCGAGTACCTGCAAGAAAACTTGGTGTTAAAAAAAAAGATAGTATTGGTGCATCTCTATTTGTACCGTTTCAGGTCCAGACACCCCTATATCACTGGCACCCCTTATTCCTCCTAGGTAAAGCAGACATTTGAAACTGGTCATATTTACATTTATTTTGTAGTGAATTTTACATTGGACCACAATCTGCTGGTTAGCACTCTGTAAACGGTAGGTACTCAGAGATATGAATACTTATCGAAAACGGTATCTGGGATGTGGTCATAACGTGGTGACCTCCCAGCAACCACCCCTTAGACCAAATGATTGGTCAGATGGTCTCTGTCAACACCCCCCTTGATGTCAAAAAAAGCAGAATGCATCCACATTGGGACAGCTCTCATGTACCATCAAATCAGGAACATCCGTCAAGGTTGAGAACCAATTGAACTTTGATTAAACCCAGGACCCTGCAAGTATTCTTCCTTCTCAACTCTGGTTTACTTCTCGGTTGCTGTATTATGTCTTTATTTCTAACATCCTTTTTCCTGTAAACATGTTATTTGCACCACTTTGACATTTTCATTATTAACCCTTATTCTGAAAAGTGTTAAAAACGGTCTTTAACCAGTAAGGACCAAGGCCTTTTTTTGACATTTGTTGCTTACACGTTTAAAATACTATTTTTTGCTAGAAAATTTCTTAGAACCCCCAAACATTATATACAGTATCTCAAAAAATTGAGTACACCCCTCACATTTTTGTAAATATTTTATTCTATCTTTTCATGTGACAACACTGAAGAAATGACACTTTGCTACAATGTAAAGTAGTGAGTGTACAGCTTGTATAACCGTGTAAATTTGCTGTCCCCTCAAAATAACTCAACACACAGCCATTAATGTCTAAACAGCTGGCAACAAAAGTGAGTACACCCCTAAGTGAAAATGTCCAAATTGGGCCCAAAATGTCAATATTTTGTGTGGCCACCATTATTTTCCAGCACTGCCTTAACCCTCTTGGGCATGAAGTTCCACTGGAGTCCTCTTCCATTCCAAGACATCGCATTGCTGGTGGATCTTAGAGACCTTGCGCTCTTCCACAGATGCTCAATAGGGTTTAGGTCTGGAGACATGCTTGGCAAGTCTATCACTTTACCCTCAGCTTCTTTAGCAAGGCAGTGGTCATCTTGGAGGTGTGTTTGGGGTCATTATGTTGGAATACTGCCCTGCGGCCCAGTCTCCGAAGGGAGGGGATCATGCTCTGCTTCAGTATGTCACAGTACTTGTTGGCATTCATGGTTCCCTCAATGAACTGTAGCTCCCCAGTGCTGGCAGCACTCATGCAGCCCCTGACCATGACACTCCCACCACCATGCTTGACTGTAGGCAAGGCACACTTGTCTTTGTACTCCTCACCTGGTTGCCGCCACACACGCTTGACACCATCTGAACCAAATAAGTTTATCTTGGTCTCATCAGACCTCAGGGCATGGTTCTAGTAATCCATGTCCTTAATCTGCTTGTCTTCAGCAAACTGTTTGCAGGCTTTCTTGTGCATCATCTTTAGAAGAGGCTTCCTTCTGGGACGACAGCCATGCAGACCAATTTGATGCAGTGTGCGGCGTATGGTCTAAGCACTGACAGCCTGACCCCCCCCCCCCCCACCCCTTCAACCTCTGCAGCAATGCTGGCAGCACTCGTATGTCTATTTCCCCAAGAC
>BLSH010176427.1:1868016-1878745 GCA_018402905.1 Glandirana rugosa
CACTGGGTCGGAGATAGAAGTACGGCGACGACACTCCCTTTCTAATCGCAAGTGTTGGTAGAGTCTGACGTAATCCCTCTGGAAGTAACGCTAGCACACTCCCTCTGTAATCGCAAGTCATGGTAGAATATCACGTAATTCCTCTACAAGGAGAGACACGACACTCCCTCTGTAATCACAAGTCTTGGTAGAATATCACGTAACTCCTTTGCAAGGACAACCACGATACTCCCTCTCTAAGAGTAAGATTTTGGTAGGTGATGACGTAATCCCGGTCCAAGGACAACCACGAGACTCCCTCTCAAATAGCACAGGAACCTGGCCCTAATGCAGTAGTAGTTGTTTTTAGAACGATAAACTCTCCCTCAGAGCACCAACAGGAACCTGGCCCTAATGCAGTAGTGGATGGTTTTAGAATGAGAATCTCTCCCTCATAGCACCAACAGGAACGTTTCCTCAATGCACTATAAGATGGTTCTGAACACTAATGTCTCCCTCACAGCACAGAGAGGAACATCTCCTTAATGCACTATAAGATGGTACTGAACGCTAATGTCTCCCTCACACGATCGCAATGAAGGTCTCCCTAATGCAGTCTGAGATGGTTGTGAACGCTAATCTTTCCCTCACAGCAGCGGCATGAAGATAGAGGCTGGGTCACATGATGCACTGGCCAATCACAGCCATGCCATTAGTAGGCATGGCTGTGATGGCTTCTAAGGGCAAACTAGTGTAAAGCTTGTTGATTGGCTGCCCAGCAGCTATAGAAAAGGCGCCAAAAATACCTGAATACCGAACCCGATCCCAGACTTTTTTTTTAATGTCCGGGATCGGGTTCGGGGCACGGACACCCCAAAGTCCAGTACGGACCCAAATTTTACAGTCCGGGTTCGCTCAACTCTAATCTTAACCTGCACTCTTGTGTTTTATAATATTGAAGCCTCACTCTAGGAATAGGTATGTGTGCTGCTATTTAGCTGTATTCTATCACTATTAGAGCAGAAACGGCAGTCAAGCCCAAGGTTGTATGGCCCCTATATGTCCTCCTGGAGCTCTGGGCTTATTACTACCTCTCTGTTTGTGGTGCAGCAGGAGGGTAACACTGTCAATTAATAAGACATTTTGTTTTCTTTCATGTAATCCAGACAACAGTTTTGTTATCTGACATCCTCTAAGTGTATTATCAGCACTGAGCATCAGTAAGGCCAGCCATACACGGAGTAAATTTCTTTCCTGCAACCAGGGGAAGCCACCTTGCCAGGAGAAGACAGTGATTATTGCTATGGGTTATAGCAGTGGCTAGCGATAATTCCAAGAGAATCCGGCAGACTCGTTGTACCCAAGTTGATTTATTGATCAACTTGCTACAGTCAGCCTGTCCATTAACAGTTTGAATCTTGGCCAGTTTCTGCTAAAACGGCCGAGATTCGAACCGTGTATAGCTGGCCTAAACGTTTTACTAGCTTACATAGCTGGATTCCAGCACAATGCCATGATCTTATGGTGTATACGCATGTGAGGCACAATCATAGTGGTACCAAGTCCTGCCAGGCTTCCACCAGTGATCCTGCAGTCTGATGCCAGTTCCTGTTACTGAACTGGTTCGATCCTTGACCTATCTGCTAGTTCTCTGACTAAGTCTCCTGTCTGAAACTCTGCTATCTCATTGCCGTGCATGTTGCTGACCTGGCTTTTTCCTGACTCTGCCTGCCAATCTGGTATCATCTTGCCTGCCTGATGCTGATCCTGGCTTGTTTTTCACCTCTTCACATTGGTGGCTTTCATCTTATCATCCTTCATACCACTTGACAACAGTGGTTTCAAGTTCCAGTAACACCAGCATCCAGTGGTGGCTGGTGCTCCATTTGGGGGGGGGGGGGCAGCAAACAAACCACCCACCAACCCCCCCCATGTTCGGTCAACCAACCCCCTTCCCATCACTCACCTGTTTGCCCACCAGCACCGCACTAGGTCGCAGGCAACTTTGGTGGCTTCTCCTGTGTCTCCTCCTCCTCGGCGGCTTCCCTCTGTGTCTCCTTCTCCTCGGCGGCTTCCTCCTCGACAGCCAATACGGTCGCTTCTCCTCTCAGCCAATCGGGTCTTAAGACCCACTTCCTGATTGGCTGGGAGGAGAAGCAAGAAGACAAATACATAAACATATTAATTAGCTATTCTCACACAACTGGGTCGGCTCAGGGAGCAGTGCTCTGCGCCCCAAGCCCACCTTTTTTTGAAGCCAATTAGAGCCTCAGGCTCTAATCATGCGCTATAAAAAAAAACCCATTGAAATCCATGCGTCCGGCGCCCTGCATGTAGATTAGGGGATGGGCACATGGATTAGGGGGCAGTGCCCCTGTGCCCCTAATGGAGCGGCCGCCAATGCTAGCATCATTCACGGCACTCATGCCACTTCTTTGTCTCTATATTCCCTTTTCTCTTGCCCAAGGGTGTTTGGACTGGAGAGGTAAGAGAGTTTACCCTCATCATCTCCAGCTCACAATCCAAATTCATGGCACTCAGGCAGAAGTCAGGGTGGCTTTATTGCCCAACACTAAATTTGTCACTTCTGCCAAGGAAACAATACAAGTTAATAAAAAAATTCAGTAATTCCTGAAAAGTAATGTAGCCCCTTTGTCCTAAGCAGGGGCTACTACTGTATGTCATTTTAGCTTTTGACTGGGCTGTAGTTAGCTCAGACTGATTGTATGTTTTTTTTCACCTAGTTTTTCCCTACACTTAACTGGTTAACAACCGGCTCGCATACATTTACTGGTGCACTGTGGCAGCGTAGCGCGAATCGTCATTTATAATGCGCGAGTAGCTGGCGGGTCCGTGCCCGCGCTCTCTCGTGCCCGCCGCCTGCTCCCTTAGTGTGGCTGCGGGTCAGGCAGACTCGATGTCCACCGGCGACCCGCGATCGCTTACTACACAGGAAGAACGGGGAACCGCTGATGTAAACAGCTGCTCCCTGCTCTGTCAGGCGGCATGACAGTGATCTACTGATCCCTGCAATTGGGATCAGTTAGATCAGTCATGCCCCTGCCAGCCCAGCCCCCACACAGTTAGAACACAGTGAGGGAACACAGTTAACCCCTTGATTGCTCCCTACAGGTTAACCCCTTCCCTGCCAATGACATTTATATATGACATTAGACATGTCCGCTGCAATATCGCAGTCCCGATAAAAAAAGCAGATCGCCGACATAAAAACACCATAAATCGATTCTCATAGTTCGCAAACGTGGCAACTTTTCATAGTTCGCAAACCGATCAATAAACGCCAATTGTGATTTTTTTTTTTTTTACCAAAAATATGTAGACAAATACATTTTGGCCTAAACTGATAAATACATTTTTTTTTTGATATGTATTATTGCAAAAAGTAAGAAATATTGTTTTGTTTTTTCAAAATTGTCGCTCTTTTTTGTTTATAGCGGTGATCAGAAGTGACACAGAGGTGATCAAATACCACCAAAAGAAAGCTCTATTTGTGGGGAAAAAGGTATGTCAATTTTGTTTTGGTACAGCGTTGCACAACCGTGCAAATGTCAGTTAAAGCAACACAGTGCCGTATTGCAAAAAATGCTCTGGTCAGGAAGGGAGTGAGACCTTTCGGGGCTGAAGTGGTTAAAGGAACAGGGTCTTTTTTTTTTTTTTTTAATGGTTACAGCCGCTGTAAGTTGGCTTATGATTCTCACTGTCGCCAGTAGATGGCTCTGGCCTCACTGGTCATAGTATGAGATTTCATAATCAAAGCTAAGATATGAATATTTATATTTTCTTTAGCAAATCTAGTAGGGAGTTTATGCAACTGGTGCATGCTGGGGGAGGATATAAATATTTGGAAGAAGGCCATGTGCGCGCTCCTGGGCTGAGTCCTAGGGAAGTGCTGCTAGATGGAGTTCTGTTGTTAGAGCCAATAGCCTGATTTGGGGCCTAACATGCACTGAAGTGGCCCTGAAGCTGTCCTGCATGGTCTGGAGGAAGCTGTGCCTAGGAGGAGACCCAGGGTTGGCCCCTTTCTGGAGAGAGCCAGGAAGAAGGCTGGTCACTCAGAAGGGCCTGGCGACTCACTTGGAGGATGCATTGAAATACGGGAATGTACTTACAGTGTTGCCGGGTGGGCTTAAAGGTTCTTACATTGTGAAGCTGGACATTGATCTGAATCTGGAGAGTCTGTAAGTGATCTGCTACAATATCTGGGACCAGGGCTGGTGCTACCACTAGGCAAACAGGGCAGCCGCTTAGGGCACACGGCTGCCTAGGGGCGGCCGGCTGCTGGTTTCCCTCAGTGTCTGCATGCTCTGCAGGCTGCAGCATGTAACTAACTCAGTCTCAGCCAACTGCTCCATCCGACCTGTAGTGTAATTAGAGGCGCAGCTCAGCACTGGAGCCAGCGCTAGAGGAAGCCGAGCCGATGCTTCCTGTATAGCGCCTCCTCCTGTCACATGGGCAGGGTAAAGAAGGGGAGAGTCAGGGGTGGAGCCAATGGGGGTGGCAAAATGAGGTTTCGCCTAGGGTGTCAAAAATTCTTGTACCAGCCCTGTCTGGGACCCCTAACCCTCACCTCCTTAACCGTTCTGCAATAAAGCCCTAAAAAGACAAAAGTGACTGGCGCCCAATATCCTTTTCAGCCATAGACTCAGCCCTGGGGTAAAATGCTAGCCCACCCCTGCCTCAGGGGGAGCTACCCTGCCTATGGGGTGTCAGAGGGGTGCTACAGTAAGGTTGCATTTTTATAGAATGGAGACTTAGAATACTATAAATGCCTCATTGCTGACTGAACTCCAGAAAAAATAAAAATCCCCCCTTGCAGTAAGGCCACCCCCGACCTGCAAGATTAAATGAATACACATAGGAGACCAGGAAAAGCAGTTTTGCTTACCTGATCCTCCATTCCCACAGGTTTCAATGGCTCTTTAAGATTTTTATTTCTCATGCTCTGGTGGCCCTGACCGCATCAAGACTGATGTATGGACCATAGACCTCCACTGGACCCGAGGACACAGAGAAACGCTGTCCACTACTGGTGCATTAGGGAGCACCGTCTGCTCTGGGATCAGTGGATTTGGTGCTTTTCTTGTCCCCTAGACAGAGCTTTTTTTTTTTTACATTTCCTGGCGTTGGGCTTTAAAATCACAGATCTTTTTGGAAGCTGGGTCTCTCCAGCTCACTTGGCATTCACAAACAGTAACAGGAAATGAGAAGAGCATCTACTATTTAATATTTGTCTACCTCCTGTATCTGCTCAAGGATTAGATGAGAAGCAATGGGCCAGCTGGAGCTGTTCTCAAAATTCCACTGAATTCATAAGAGGAGTTGAAAATCAGGTCGGCTTTCCTCAAAGCCCTTTCTTCCTGCAAGAGTCAGCACTTCTCCTATACTCACTTACACAAGTCAATAGAAGACTTTGATGCAAGGAGGCTGATTCTGCCTTCATCGCTATATTTTGCAGCTGCTGTACTTTGGCACTTGATAGCAGGAGAGCCTGCTGATTTCAGAAATACTGTTTGATGATAAAGGAGTATGTGCTTTTTATTCTGCCAGTTATGATTAAAAAGAATGGAAACTTTCTTAACCACTTCAATACCAGGCACTTTCCCCCCTTCCTGCCCAGACCAGTTTTCAACTTTCAGTGCTCCCGCATTTTGAATGACAATTGCCCGGTCGTGTGACATTGTACCTAAACAACATTTTTATCATTTTTTTTTCACAAATAGAGCTTTCTTTTGGTGGTATTTGATCACCATTGGGGTTTTTATTGTTTGCGCTATAAAAAAAAAAAAAAAAACGAAAATTTTGAAAAATGTTCTTTTCATTTTTTCTGTCACAAAACATTGTAAATAAGTACATTTTCTCCTTCACTGGTGGGCACTGATGAGGCTGCACTGATGAGCACTAGTGAGGCAGTACTGATTGGCACTGATGAGGCGGCACTGATGAGGTGGCACTTATATGCAGCACTGATAGGCAGCACTGATAAGCAGCACTGGTGGGTATTGGTTTGTGACACTGATATTCAGCACTGATGGGCACTGATAAGCGGAACTGATGGGCACTGATGGGCACTGACAGGTGGCACTGATGGGCACTGATAGGTGGCACTGATGGGCACTGGTGGACACTGATAGGTGGCACAGCAGCTATAGGGATGGCACTGGCATCACAGATGGGCCCAGTGCCATCCCTATTGGGCATTGTGTGCCCCTTACCTGGTGGTCTTGGGTGACATCCCTGGTGGTCCCTGGGTGGCATCCCTGGTGGTCCTGGGAGGCCTCCCTGGTGGCCTAGGGGGGCTGTGCTGATAAACAATCAGCGCAGACCCCCCTTTTAGGAGAGCCGCCGATCGCCTCTCCTCTACTCATGTCTGCAGACGCGAGTAGAGAAAATCGGATACACTGCTCTTCCTGTTTACACTGTGACCAGCCATGATTCATCATGGCTGATCACTTGGTAAAGAGCTTCTGACAGAAGCTCTTTATCTAGATCGGAGATGCGGTGTGTCAGACTGACACACCACATCACCTATCGCCGCGCTACACGGCCCCACAGGCGCGCACTGGCTTGTTATCCTGCTGGACATCATATGACGCTCAGTCATCAGATGATCTCTCTGTAAGTCTAGTCTCTTTTCCTATCAGCATGTTTCTAGTTAGCACATGAGCAATGCAACATACAGTAACTGACTTATTCCTTGTGCTGCTTCTCCCTTTATCCAGACTCATCTCTGTTGTACAGTGGATTGTAAGAAGCTGATAACAGATGAAATTCAGAAACCAGTGGTGAGATGATTTGAGCTTTGTGACATTATCCTGCTGAAAGGAGCCATCAGAAGATGGGTACACTGTAGTCATAAAGGGATGGATATGGTCAGCAACAATCTAAGTGAACAGAAGAAATCAGCGCAAAAAAGAAACACCTGCTAAACCAAGCTGCTAACACAAATCAGTGATTCACTTTCACCAAAAACGAATTCAAATATTCACAGTGTAGCACTAGTGATAATATAAATGATCAAAAAAGAACACAAATAATAAAATAATCAAACACTCATTGCAGTGCAAATAAAACAGTGCTCCAAAAGTTAATATATTAATTTGTGCATCAATGTGTATAAACATAAATACTAAGGCTGGGTTCACACTAGTCCGATTCTCGGACCGACATGAGGAGCACAAGTTGCATTACGTCACAAAAACAATGATTCCCTATGAGAGCCGTCTTAACTGATCCGACTTGTGTTTCAAAGTCGGACCGACTTTGAAAAAGGTTCCTGTACTACTTTTGTTCGACTTTGATCCTACTTCAGCCCATTGAAAGGCATTGAGGTCGGATCAAAGTCGGATCAGTGTTCGCACTGATCCGACTTTGGCATGCGACTTGTGCTCTGGGGATCATGAAGGGGAACTCCACGCCAAAAAAAAAACTGGCATGAGGTCCCCCTCCAGGAGCATACCAGGCCCTTTGGTCTGGTATGGATTTTAAGGGGAACCCCCACGCAGAAAAATGGCAAGGGGGCCCCCCAAAATCCATACCAGACCCTTATCCGAGCACGCAGCCCGGCACGCAGCCCGACATGTGGATTAATCTCTACTCCTCACTATCGGGATCTTGTCTGTCTTGGACTGTATGGATCTATCCGCTTTTACTCCTATGCTCATGTGGATTTGTTGAACTATTCATTATTTTTCTTTTTCCACATTCATTGTATTTACTATCTTTGAAGGTCAATGTACGGATTTTTATGGACATTTAGTATTTATGATTATACACATTGATGCACAAATTAATATATTAACTTTTGGAGCACTGTTTTATTTGCACTGCAATGAGTGTTTGATTATTTTATTATTTGTGTTTTTTTTTGATCATTTATATTATCACAAGCGCTACACTGTGAATATTTGAAATCGTCAGCAACAATACTCAGGTAGGCCGTGGTATTTAAACAATGCAGAATTGGTACTAAGGGGCCCAAAGTGTGCCAAGAAAATATCCCCCACTCCATTACATCATCACCACCAGCCTGAACCGTTGATACAAGGAAGGATGAATCCACGCTTTCATGTTGTTTACTCCAAATTCTGACCCTACCCTCTGAATGTCACAGCTGAAATTGAGATAAGACTGGGTAGTGATTTTCCAATCTTCTATTGTCCAATTTTAGTGAGCCTGTGCAAAATGTAACCTCAATTTCTTGTCCTTAGCTGACAGGAGTGTGGTCTTCTGCTGCTGTAGCTCATCTGCATCAAGGGTCAATGTGTTGTGCGTTCAGAGATGGTATTCTGCATACCTTGGTTGTAATGAGTGTTTATTTGAGTTACTTTTGCCTTTCTATAATCTCGACCCAATTTGCCCATTCACCTCAGATGACGGCGGGACGGAACGGCTATTGTTCTGGGACCACGTCATATGACGTTGCCCCTTTAAGCCGGGATTGCGCACGATCGGGCGCGCACATCCCGGCTCTGTCGGTGTCGGCGTGTCCCCAGGACACACCGCGTCACCGACGGGGGTGAACAGCCATTGGCCATGGCTGTTTACCATCGTCACGGCTGATCACAAATGGCACTTCCCCCATTCGAACAGCGCATGCGCGCGATCGGGAGCATGCTGCGCATGCGCGTCGGTGGCGGCGTGTTCCCAGGGAACACTGCCTGTCACCGACACTGGCATCAACCACCGGCCGGCGGCTGTTACCTTGTGATCGGCTGTGATCTACTTCACAGCCGATCACATGTAATGTAAACAGATCGGTAACTCACTGTTACCAGCTCTTCTCTCCTCACACAGTTTCCAGTGTGAGGAGAGAAGAGCTAGGATCAGTGAGTTACTGATCTGTATAGCACCAACACACACTTGTCACATCCCCCTGCCCCCCCAATGCACCTGTCACCCAACAGTCACCCCATATGCCCCCATAAAGTCTAACTGTCATCATAAAGTGTACCTGTGATCATACTGCCATCATAAAGTGCACCTGTCACCCATCACCCGTCAGTGACCGTGGCCTGTCACCCATCACCCATCAGTGACCATGGCATGTCACCCATCACCCATCAGTGACCATGGCCTGTCACCCATCACCCATCAGTGATCATGGTGTGTCACCCGTCACCCATCACTGACCATGGCGTGTCACCCGTCAGTGACCGTGGCATGCCACCCGTCACCCATCAGTGACCGTGGCTTGTCACCCGACACCCATCAGTGACTGTGGCGTGTCACCCGTCACCCATCAATTACCGTGGTGTGTCAAGCGCCACACATCAGTGGCCTGTCACCCAACACTGACCGTGGCCTGTCGCCTGTCACCCATCACTGACCATGGCTCGTCACCCATCAGTGACCACCGCCAGTCACCCTTGGCCTGTCACCCGTCACCCATCAGTGACCACTGCCAGTGACCCATCAGTGACCGTGACCAGTCACCCATCAGTGATCACCGCCAGTCACCTGTCACCCATCAGTGACCACCGCCAGTCACCCATCAGTGACCACAGCCAGTCACCTGTCACCCGTTGCGCATCTGTGACCACCGCCAGTCACCCGTCACGCATTAGTGATCACCACCAGACACCGGTCACCCATCAGTGACCACCACCAGACACGCGGCACACATCAGTGACCACCACCAGTCACCCATCAGTGACCACCACCAGTCACCCATCAGTGACCACCACCAGACACCCATCACCCATCAGTGACCACCGCCGGTCACCCATCAGTGACCTCCACCAGTCACCCGTCACCCATCAGTGACCACCACCAGACACCCATCACCCATCAGTGACCACCACCAGACACCCGGCACCCATCAGTGACCACCGCCAGTCACCCATCAGTGACCTCCACCAGTCACCCCTCACCCATCAGTGACCACCACCAGTCACCCATCAGTGACCACCACCAGTCACCCGTCACCCATCAGTGACCACCACCAGTCACCCATCAGTGACCACTGCCAGTAACCCATCACCTATCAGTGACCACTGCCAGACAAGCATCACCCATCAGTGACCACCGCCATTCACCCGTCACCCATCAGTAACCACCGCTAGTCACCCATCAGTGACCATCGCCAATCACCTATCAGTGACCGTCACACCCATGAGTAAACATAACTTGTAAAAGTCTCACACATTTGGCATCGTCACCCATCAATTACCGTGGTGTGTCAAGCGCCACACATCAGTGGCCTGTCACCCAACACTGACCGTGGCCTGTCGCCTGTCACCCATCACTGACCATGGCTCGTCACCTATCAGTGACCACCGCCAGTCACCCTTGGCCTGTCACCCATCACCCATCAGTGACCACTGCCAGTCACCCATCAGTGACCGTGACCAGTCACCCATCAGTGATCACCGCCAGTCACCCGTCACCCATCAGTGACCACCGCCAGTCACCCATCAGTGACCACAGCCAGTCACCTGTCACCCGTCGCGCATCTGTGACCACCGCCAGTCACCCGTCACGCATTAGTGATCACCACCAAACACCGGTCACCCATCAGTGACCACCACCAGACACGCGGCACACATCAGTGACCACCACCAATCACCCATCAGTGACCACCACCAGTCACCCGTCACCCATCAGTGACCACCACCAGACACCCATCAGTGACCACCACCAGTCACCCATCAGTGACCACCACCAGTCACCCGTCACCCATCAGTGACCACCACCAGTCACCCATCAGTGACCACCACCAGTCACCCGTCAC
>BLSH010176427.1:1887886-1901495 GCA_018402905.1 Glandirana rugosa
TTCGACATAAACTACCCGTGTCCACTTCGACATAAACTACCCGTGTCCACTTCGACATAAACTACCCGTGTTTACTTCGACATAAACTACCCGTGTCGACTTCGACATAAACTACCCGTGTCCACTTCGACATAAACTACCCGTGTCTACTTCGACATAAACTACCCGTGTCCACTTCGACATAATACAGCTTCACCTGTGCCCATCAAATACAGCTTCACCTTTGCCCATCAAATACAGCTTCACCTGTGCCCATCAAATACAGCTTCACCTGTGCCCATCAAATACAGCTTCACCTGTGCCCATCAAATACGGCTTCACCTGTGCCCATTTGGCAGATCAGTCACTATTTCTATATACATTTGCAAATGGCATGTGATAACACAATCTCATTATCTCAGTCAGACAGTGTCAGGACATGAATCAATGCAGAGCAGCCAGTGACAGATCAACAGTTGGCCAGGCGCCCCTAGGTGGCAGTGCTCCCTAGGCGGCCGCCTACTCCGCCTAGTGGTAGAGCCGGCCCTGCTTACAGTAGAAATCTTGACCCTGAGATTGCAAAAAAGCTTGTGTGATGAGAGTTTCAAAGGCATCATTTACCAGCCAGGAGTTCCTGCTTTCATATGAGTTACTCCTAGGAGGGAGGGAACCAATGAGTGTCTGATAACATTGAGAATTAAGGCACGGCCATGGAACTCAAAACTTTTGGATTCACCTGCCTTGGAACCCCTCATGCACACTCCAAAACAATTTAAATTTTAAATATTTGAATTTCTGATTAAATGCTGATCATTTTACATATTTATGTATCAATAGTATTAAACCCTAATCCTTAACATATAGCAGCACGCAATGTATGCTGAATGTGTAGAATGCTCTCACACCATCTTCTGAACACCATATGCTTTATTGAACCAAAGACTTTTGCAGCATGTTTTGCTGGTATGGGAGGACATTTGGAGGCAAGGATTCTAGTTATACTGGCAAACGGTTACTATGGACACAAGGTGCTCAACTTCAGGTACAAGGTACAAGGCACATGTGCACCCTCCCCTTGCCTCCTACAATGCAATGCGCCACAGGTTTGTGATTGGCTGTGTAGGCATGAAGCACTGCTTTGAGGGTGGCAGGGGGAAGTGCATACCTGTGCCTTGTGCCGTAAATAACTTTTTTTTTTCCGTAAGGCTGAAGCAGTGTATTGGGTCAATGAGGGATGCTGATACCAGCCAATACTTTATCATACACTATATTGCCAAAAATATTGGGACGTCTGCCTTTACACACACATAAACTTTAACGGCATCCCAGTCTTAATCAGTAGGGTTCAATATTGAATTGGCCCACCCTTTGCAGTTATTACAACTTCCACTCTTCTGGAAAGGCTGTCCACAAGGTTTAGGAGTGTGTCTATGGGAATTTTTTAACCATTCTCCCAGAAGCGCGTTTGATGTTGGAGGAGAAGGCCTGGCTCGCAGTCTGCACTCTAATTCATCCCAAAGGTGTTCTATCGGGTTGAGGTCAGGACTCTGTGCAGGCCAGTCAAGTTCCTTCACCCCAAACGTGCTCATCCATATCTTTATGGACCTTGCTTTGTGCACTGTTGCACAGTCATGTTGGAACAGGAAGGGGCCATCCCCAAACTGTTCCTACAAAGTTGGGCACATGAAATTTGTCCAAAATGTCTTGATATGCTGATGCCTTAAGAGTTCCCTTCACTGCAACTAAGGGGCCAAGCCCGACCACACACCACAATCCCCTCTCCTCTAAACTTTACACTTGGCACATTGCAGTCAGACAAGTTCTGTTTTTCTGGCAATCGCCAAACCCGGACACGTGCATCAGATTGCCAGACAGAGAAGCGTAATTTGTCACTCCAGATAACACGTCTCCACTGCCCTGGAGTCCAATGGGGTCATGCTTTACACCACTGCATCCAATGCTTTGCATTGCACTTGTGATGTAAGGCTTGGATGCAGCTGTTCGGTTATGGAAACCCATTCTAGAAAGCTCTCTACGAACTGTTGTTGTGCTAATCTGAAGGCTACACAAAGTTTGGAGGTTTGTAGCTATTGACTCTGTAGACAGTCGATGGCTTCTGCACACTGTGAGCTTCAGCATGTGTTGACCCCGATCTGTCATTTTACATGGCCTACCACTTCGTGGCTGAGTTGCTGTTGTTCTCAATTATTTCCACTTTGTTATAATACCACTAACAGTTGACCGTGGAATATTTAACAGCAAGAAAATTTCACGGATGGACTTATTGCACAGATGACAACCTATGATGGTACCGCTCTTGAATTCACTGAGCTCCTGAGAGTGACCCATTCTTTCATAAATGTTTGTAGCAGTTTTCATGCCTAGGTGCTTGATTTTATACACCTGTGGCCATGGAGGTGATTGGAACACCCGAATCCAATGATTTGGAGGGGTGTCCCAATACTTTCGGCAATATAGCATACGTTCTACAAATTTGTTGCATTGGGACTAGTCCAAACAGGCTTTTAAAGAGGAAGTAGACCCAGATAGGGTTTACTTCCTCTACATACCCCTGTAAATTAGAAGCATAATGGGCTACTATGCATGGCATAGTATCCCATTATGTGGCACTTACCTGCAAACGAAGCCAGTGATGTTCAGCACTGTCCCCTATGTTGGTGGCGTCCTTCTTCAGCCCCTCTTCCTTCCGGGGCCGCGACTCTGTGACTGGCCGGAGGTGCGTGACGTCACTCCCGCGCAGTCACGGCACAGTCTCAGTGGAGAAACGGCACGTTTAGGAGAACCGTGCAGGTTTAGAAGATATGCAGGGCACCTACAGGTAAGGCTTATTCTAGCCTTACCTGTAGGTTAAAGTGGTTGTCACAGGTTGACAACCACTTTAAGATGCACTCACCATGCTTTTTTCATGATTGGTCATATACTTGCATTGTGTTTACCAAGTATTTGCTAGGCTTGTGCCATATATTTGTCAATGGGGCTGCATCTGCACTGTTCTTTAGGTCTAGAGGACTTGTTAAAGTAGATTTACTTACCTGATCCCCCAATCCTCTGCTGTTTCGTGCTGCTAGACCGATTTCCTCAGCATCTTCTTCCCTACATTCTAGCAGTCTAAGGTTCTGACCCCAAGGGACAGTCCACCACTGGCATGTGGGGAAGCACTGTCTGCTGGAAGGAGTGGAGGTTCAGGTAAGTTACACAGTTACATAATTATTTAGGTTGAAAAAAGTCACAAGTCCATCCAGTTCAACTCTATATATATATATATATATATATATATATATATATATATTACAATCACTTATACACAAACCTATACCCACAGTTGATCCAGAGGAAGGCGAAAAACCCCAGCAAAGCATGATCCAATTTGCTACAGCAGGGGGAAAATTCCTTTCTGATAACAGAGAGGCAATCAGATTTTCCCTGGATCAACTTTACCTATAAATGCTTAGTACCCAGATATATTATGTAGATTTAGGAGATAATCCAGGCCTTTCTTAAAGCATTTGCTAACCCCCCCCAAAAAAAAATGCTGCTCCTGTCTCTTTAACCACTTATTTCCCACATTAGGACCAGAGCACTTTTTGCGATTCGGCACTGAGTTGCTTTAACTGACAATTGTGCGGTCGTGCTGCATTGTACCCAAACAAAATTGACACCCTTTTTTCCACACAAATAGAGCTTTCTTTTGGTGGTATTTGATCCCCTCTGCGTCACTTCTGGTCACCGCTATAAACAAATAAATAACAACAGTTTTGAAAAAAAAACAATATTTTTTACTTTTTGCTATAATACATATCCAAAAAAAAATATATAAAAAAACGAATTTATTAATCAGTTTTGTCCGATATATATTCTTCCTCATATTGGGGTAAAAGAAAATCGTGATCAGCGTTTATTGATTGGTTTGTGCAAAAGTTGCTGTATTTACAAACCATGAGAATTCATTTATGGCGTTTTTACTATTTTTTTTTTTTTACTAGTAATGGCGGCGATCTGCCATTTTTATCAGGACTGTGATATTGCAGTGGACATGTTGGACATTTTTGACACTTTTTTGGGACCAATGACATTTATACAGCGATCAGAAATTTAAATATCCACTGATTACTTTGTAAATGTCATTGGCAGTGAAGGGGTTAACCCACAGGGGGAGATATAGAGGTTAACTGTGTTCCCTAGGCGTGTTCTAATTATGAGGGGGCTGGGCTGCCAAGGGCACCAGAGATCTAACTGATCCCAGTGACAGAAATCAGTAGATCTCTCACATGCCTCCTGACAGAGCGGGGAACCGCCGTGTTTACATCTGCGGTTCCCCATTATTCTTCTCTGCCGGTGAACATCGAGTCTGCCGGACCCACGGCCACACTGCTGCAGGGTGCGGCGGGCACGAGCGAGCCACCATTTATAAATGGTGATTCGTGCTACAGCACCACCCCGCAGCAGTAAATGTACGCGGCGAGCCGGTCGGGAACAGGTTAATGTGCAATTAGCAGCATGGTGCTTTTGCTTTTTAAATTACCTCTCTGTATCCCCTAAAATATCTGTTTGATAATGCCAGGTCATGACGTCCCCCCTGAGTACTGAGTCCCCTTGTATATAGCTTATCTGGAGAGCCCCGTGGTCTATGCAGACTGTCACTCCCAGCTCTCCTATCTCCTGTGTGCCTGTCTTCAACTCCCTCCTCCCTCTTCCTCTCAAAGCTTCTCCTCTCTGCTCTCATAATTAACTCTAAAAGCACCTATATCCTCTGTATTAGAAGAATAAGTTCCCTGTGTCAGTGTTATATCAGAAATATTCTTTCTATATAGATAACACAGCACAGCTCTGTCTCTCCAGCTGACATCAACAGCAGAGCTCAGCCCCTCCCTCAGGACTTCTGAGCTGAGAGAGAAAAGCACAACAACGGCAACTGATCCTAGTAAGAAGGTGTGTTATCTATACAGAGATATATATATATGTTATAACACAGACACAGGGCAACTTCTTGTTATAATACAGAGCAGATGGGAATTTTTTTATACAAGTGGTTTAACAAACACTTTAAAACAATCTACTGAGCTGGACCTCTGGAGGGAGTCTATTCCACATTTTCATAGCTCTTACTGTGGAGAAACCTTTCCAAATTTGAAGATGAAATCTCTTTTCCTTTTGGTGTAAAGAGTGCCTACTTGTCCTCTGTTTTGACTTTAAAGTGAATAACTCAACACCAAGTTCACTATATGGACCACTTATGTATTTATACATGTTGATCATATCCCCCCTAATCTGCCACATAGTCACCCAATTAAACAGTGCATTGAGGCTGGCTTGTAAGTTGGAGGCATCCTGTAAGGACGTTATTCCACTGCATAGCTTGGTGTCATTTGCAAACACTGAAATGGTACTATTAAATCCCAGACCCTATATCATTTATAAATATATTGAAAAGTAAGGGTGTCAACACTGAACCTTGGGGTACACCACTGATAACCTTAGACCATTCAGAGTAAGAATCATTAACCACTACTTTTAAGTAAAAGCACTTTCAGGCCTCATGCACAAGGGGCGTTAGAAAAACGAGCTGCAAAGCTACTTCTGATGCCAGGTAAAAGTGTAGTTAACCACTTGCTGACCATCCACCGTCATTATATGGCGGCAGGTCAGCTCTCCTGCGTGAATCGCCATTGCTGTAAGGTGGTCCGTGCACAAGATATTGTGGGTGCGCATGCCTGCTGCGTGCTGCGGGAGATCGCCATCATTACTAGTAAGAAAAAACGAATAATAACAATGCCATAAATCTATTCCTATAGTTTATAGATGTGATAACTTTTGCGCAAACCAAGTAATATACGCCTATTGTGATTTTTTTTACCAAAAATATGTAGAAGAATACATATCGGCCAAAACTGATGAATACGTTTGTTTTTTTATTTTTTTTTTTGGATACGTATTTTAGCAAAACGTAAAAAAAAAAATGTTTTTTTTTTCAAAATTGTCGTTCTTCGTTTATTTCGCAAAAAATAAAAATCACAGAGGTGATCAAATACCACCAAAAGAAAGCTCTATTTGTGGGGAAAAAAGGATGTCAATTTTGTTTGGGTACAGCGTCGTACGACCGCGCAGTTGTCAGTTAAAATGACGCAGTGCCGTATCACAAAAAGTGCTCTGGTTATTAACCACTTAACGACCGCCCGCCCTCATTTGACGGTGGCAGTCTGGCTCGATACCGCAAACTGCCATCACCTGACGGCGGCTGCGAGAGCAAGGATCGTGGGCACGTGAGCGCGCCCACTGTGTAACGGGGGGAGCGGGTAGGGCGGACTCGATGTCTGCCGGCTACCCGCGATTGCCCCCCCCCGCAGTGACAGAACAGGGGCCGCTAATGTAAACAAGCGGATCCCCATTCTGACAGGGGGGAAGCAGTGTGATGTTCTGTTCCTTGTATATGAGAGTGGTGATCACTCTCCTCCCCCAGTCAGCCCAGCCCCCACACAGTTAGAAACACAAAGCAGGGAACACAGTTAACCCTTTGATCACCCCATAGTGTTAACCCCTTCCCTGCCAGTGACATTTACACAGTAATCAGTGCATTTTCATAGCACTGATCGCTGTATAAATGCCAATGGTCCCAAAAGCGTGCCAAAAGTGTTCGATATTTCCACTGCAATATCACAGTCCTGCTAAAAATCACAGATTGCTGCCATTACTAATGAAAATAAAGAATAAATAAAAACCCCATAAATTAATTCTCATTTGTAAACGTGACAACTTTTTCAGAAACCAATCAATATACGCCCATTGCAATTTTTCTAACAAAAATATGAGGAAGAATACACATAAAAACTGCACGGGTGATCAAATACCACCAAAAGATAGCTCTATTTGTGGGAAAAAAAGGACGTCAATTTAATTTGGGTACAACGTTGCACGACCGCGCAATTGTCAGTTAAAGCGACGCAGTGCCAAATCGCAAAAAGCGCGTTTTGCATGGGTGTCAATGCGCGTTTAGCCGTGTTAGTGCGTAGCAGCTTTTTTTTAAAAAAAAAGACATCCCTCTACTATTGTCCACTCCCAAATTACCCACAATGCCAAAGAAAATAAATAAAATATGTGTCGTGCCATTTTGGTTGGAGAGAGAGGAGAGAGCATTTGAGAGTAGCTGTGAGTTTGTTGGATTTTTGTGGAGTTTTTTGGAGTATTTGATTATGGATCCCGTCATTCAGAAGATAGATGAGGCAAGCCTGCTGATTATCTTGCGGAGGCTGTGTAGGAGACATTTGGAGGAGGAGAGAAGCAGCAGACGTCCTCGGTTCTGGACACATCCAATAGTATCCCAGCGTCTTTTTTTGCGGTACTTTAACAACTTGTATGCCCAACTTTGCATACATCCGGCCAAATTCCAAAACTTTACACGGATGTCTGTGCCAGTCTTTGATGACCTGTTGGAGAGGCTCAGGCCAAGGCTGGCAAGGATGTGACACTCAGGTAAGTGAAATTTTATGCCTAATGAATATGTACACATATAGCTTAGAGTTTGTGGTTAAATTTAGCGGTTATGTTTAAGGGTTAGGGTTAGATTTAGGGGTTGGGGTTAGGGTTAGTGGTTAGGGGTTAGGGTTAGAAATAGGGTTTAGGGTTAGGATTAGGGCTAGAGGTTAGGGTTGGGGGTTGGTGTTAGGGTTAAGGGTTAGGGTAAGGGTTAGGAGATAAGGTTAGGGTTAGGAGATAAGGTTAGGGTTAGGAGAAAGGGGTAGGGTTAAGGGTTACAGCTTAGGGTTAGGGGTTAAGGTTAGGAGTTAGGGGATAAAGTTAGGGGCTAGGGTTTAGGTGTTAGGGTTATGGGTTGGGTTAGGGTTTAGGGGTAGGACTTGTTATTTGTATGCTTTTTTTAAATTCAATGTGTTACATTTTTATGTTATTATAGGTTCCATAGGGTTATGGTTAGGGTTACATAGTTGGGAGTAGGGTTAGGGGTTAGGGGTTCAGTGTTAGGGTAAGGGAGTTAGGGTTTGGAGTTAGGGATAGGGTAGGGTTAGGGTTGGGGTTAGGGGATAGGATTAGTGATAGCGGTTAGGGTTAGGGTTAGGAGCTAGGGTTAGGGTTTAGGTTAGGGTTAGGGTAAGTTTAGGGTTAGGGATAGGGGATAGGGTTATGGGATAGGGTTTAGGGGTTAAGGGTTATGGTTTAGGGTTAGGGGTATGGATAGGAATCATTATATGTATGCTGTTTTTTAAATTCAGTTTGTTAAATTTCTATGGATGGGGTAGAGTTACGGTTAGGGGTTAGGGGTTGGGATTATGGGTTAGGGCTAGGAGCTAGAGTTAGGGTTTAGGTTCGGGTTAGGGTAAGGTTAGAGTTAGGGATAGGGGATAAGGTTATGGGTTAGGGGATAGGGTTTAGGGGTTAGGGTTATGGTTTAGGGTTAGGGGTAGGAATCGTTATGTATGCTGTTTTTTAAATTAAATTTGTTAAATTTTTATGTTATTATAGGTTCCATAGAGTTATGGTTAGGGGCTAGGGTTAAGGTTTAGGGTTAGAGATTAGGGTTAAGGGTTATGGTTTAGGGTTAGGGACATGGATAGGAATCATTATATGTATGCTGTTTTTTAAATTCAGTTTGTTAAATTTTTATGTTATTATAGGTTCCATAGGGCTATGGTTAGGGGCTAGGGTTACAGGTTAGGGTTTAGGGTTAAGGGTTAGGGGTTATGGTTAGGGGTTGGGGTTATGGGTTAGGAGTCAGGGTTAGGTTTAGGGTTAGGAGTTAATTTAGGGTAAGGGTTAGGAGATAGGGTTAGGGGATAGGGGTAGGGTTATGGGTTAGGGGTTAGGAGCTAGGGGTTAGGGGATAAGGGTTAGGCGTTAGGGGTAGGATTAAGGGTTAGGAGCTAGGGTTTAGGTTAAGGTTAGAAGTTAGGGTAGAGTTAGGGATAGGGTTATAGGTTAAGGGATATGGTTTAGGGGTTAAAGGTTAGGGTTATGATTTAGGGGTAGGGGTAGGAATCATTATTTGTATGCTATTTTTTAAATTCAATTTGTTAAATGTTTATGTTATTACAGGTTCCATAGGGTTATGGTTAGGGGTCTGGGGCTAGGGTTAGGAGTTAGGGTTAGGGTTTATGGTTAAGGGTTAGAGATTAGGGATTAGGGTTAGGAGTTAGAGTTAGGGTTAAGGGTTAGGATAGGGTTAGGGTTAGGAGATAGGGTTAGGGGATAGGGGTAGAGTTACGGTTAGGAGTTAGGGTTAGGGTTATGGGTTAGGGCTAGGAGCTAGAGTTAAGGTTTAGGTTCGGGTTAGGGTAAGGTTAGAGTTAGGGATAGGGGATAAGGTTATGGGTTAGGGGATAGGGTTTAGGGGTTAGGGTTATGGTTTAGGGTTAGGGGTAGGAATCGTTATATGTATGCTGTTTTTTAAATTAAATTTGTTAAATGTTTATGTTATTATAGGTTCCATAGGGTTATGGTTAGGGGCTAGGGTTAAGGTTTAGGGTTAGAGATTAGGATTAAGGGTTAGGGGTTATGGTTAGGGGTTGGGGTTAGGGTTAGGAGTTAGGGTTAGGGTTAAGGGTTAGGGTTAGGAGTTAATTTAGGGTAAGGGTTAGGAGATAGGGTTAGGGGATTGGGATAGGGTTAGGAGTTAGAGGTTAAGGATTAGGGGATAGGGGTTAGGAATAGAGGTTAGGGGTAGGGTTAAGGGTTAGGGTTAGAAGCTAGGGTTTAGGTTAAGTTTAGAAGTAGGGTAGGGTTAGGGATAGGGTTATGGGTTAGGGGATAGGGTTTAGGAGTTAAGGGTTAGGGTTTAGGGTTAGGGGTTAGGGGTAGGGGTAGGAATCATTATTTTTATGCTATTTTTTAATTCAATTTGTTACATTTTTATTTTATTATAGGTTCCATAGGGTCATGGTTAGGGGTTAGGGGCTAGGGTTACGGGTTAGGGTTAGGGGTTAGGATTAGGGGTTGGGGTTAGCGTTTAGCGGTAGGACTTGTTATTTGTATGCTTTTTTTAAATTCAATTTATTAAATTGTTATGTTATTATAGGTTCCATAGGGTTATGGTTAGGCGTTAGGGGCTAGGGTTAAGTGTTAGGGTTAAGGGTTAGGAGTTAGGGTTGGGTTAGGGTAGGGTTGGGGTTAAGGCATAGGGGTTAGGGTTAGGGGTAGGGTTAAGGGTTATGGTTAGGAGCTAGGGATAGGGGTTAGGGTTTAGGTTAGGGTTAGAAGTTAGGGTAGGGTTAGAGGATAGGATTATGGGTTAGGGGATAGGGTTTAGGGGGTAGGGTTATGGTTTAGGGTTAGGGGTAGGAATCGTTATATGTATGCTGTTTTTTAAATTAAATTTGTTAAATGTTTATGTTATTATAGGTTCCATAGGGTTATGGTTAGGGGCTAGGGTTAAGGTTTAGGGTTAGAGATTAGGATTAAGGGTTAGGGGTTATGGTTAGGGGTTGGGGTTAGGGTTAGGAGTTAGGGTTAGGGTTAAGGGTTAGGGTTAGGAGTTAATTTAGGGTAAGGGTTAGGAGATAGGGTTAGGGGATTGGGATAGGGTTAGGAGTTAGAGGTTAGGGATTAGGGGATAGGGGTTAGGAATAGAGGTTAGGGGTAGGGTTAAGGGTTAGGGTTAGAAGCTAGGGTTTAGGTTAAGTTTAGAAGTAGGGTAGGGTTAGGGATAGGGTTATGGGTTAGGGGATAGGGTTTAGGAGTTAAGGGTTAGGGTTTAGGGTTAGTGGTTAGGGGTAGGGGTAGGAATCATTATTTTTATGCTATTTTTTAATTCAATTTGTTACATTTTTATTTTATTATAGGTTCCATAGGGTCATGGTTAGGGGTTAGGGGCTAGGGTTACGGGTTAGGGTTAGTGGTTAGGATTAGGGGTTGGGGTTAGCGTTTAGCGGTAGGACTTGTTATTTGTATGCTTTTTTTAATTCAATTTATTAAATTGTTATGTTATTATAGGTTCCATAGGGTTATGGTTAGGCGTTAGGGGCTAGGGTTAAGTGTTAGGGTTAAGGGTTAGGAGTTAGGGTTGGGTTAGGGTAGGGTTGGGGTTAAGGCATAGGGGTTAGGGGTAGGGATAAGGGTTATGGTTAGGAGCTAGGGATAGGGGTTAGGGTTTAGGTTAGGGTTAGAAGTTAGGGTAGGGTTAGAGGATAGGATTATGGGTTAGGGGATAGGGTTTAGGGGGTAGGGTTTGGGGTTAGGGTTACAGTTTAGGGTTATGAGTAGGGTAGAGGTTGTGGTTAGGGTTTAGGGGTAGGACCTGTTATTTGTATGTTTTTTTTATTCAATGTATTATTTTTTTATGTTATTATAGGTTCCATAGGGTTATGGTTAGGGGTTAGGGTTACAGGTTAGGATTAGGGTTAGGGTTAAGTGTTAAGGGTTAGGAGTTAGGGTTATGAGTTAGGGTTAGGGCTGGGGTTAGTGTTAGGGATAGGGGTTAGGGGTAGGGTTATGGTTAGGAGCTAGGGTTAGGGATAGGGGTTAGGGTTTAGGTTAGAGTTGGAAGGTAGGGTTAGGGAAAGGGGATAGGGTTATAGGTTAGTGGATAGGGTTTAGGGGATAGGGTTAGGGGTTAAGGGTTAGGGGGTGAGGAGTTAGGGTTTAGGGTTAGGGGTAGGAATCGTTTTTTGTATGCTATTTTTTTAATTCAATTTGTTAAATTTTTATGTTATTATAGGTTCCATATGGTTATATTTAGGGGTTAGGGTTACGGTTTAGGGTTAGGGCTTATGGTTATGGGTTAGGGTTAGGGTTAGGAGTTAGGGTAGGGTTAGGAGATAGGGTTAGGGTTAGGAGATAGGATTAGGGGATAGGGGTAGTGTTACGGTTAGGAGTTAGGAGTTAGAGGTTAGGGGTTAGGGGTTGGGGTTAGGGTTTAGGGGTAGGACTTGTTATTTGTATGCTTTTTTAAAATTCAATTTCTTAAATGTTTATGTTATTATAGGTTCCATAGGGTTATGGTTAGGGGTTAGGGTTATGGGTTAGGGATAAGTGTTAGGGTTAAGGGTTAGGAGTTAGGGTTGGGTTAGGGTAGGGTTCTGGTTAGGGGATAGGGGTTAGGGTAGGGTTATGGTTAGGAGCTAAGGATAGGGGTTAGGGTTTAGGTTAGGGTTAGAAGTTAGGGTAGGGTTAGGGGATAGGGTTTAGGCGTTAGGGTTAGGGGTTAGGGTTACAGTTTAGGGTTATGGGTAGTGTAGGGGTTGTGGTTATGGTTTAGGGGTAGGACTTGTTATTTGTATGTTTTTTTAATGCAATGTATTCATTTTTTATGTTATTATAGGTTCCATAGGGTTATGGTTAGGATTACGGGTTAGGATTAGGGTTAGGGGTTAGGGTTAAGTGTTAGGAGTTAGGGTTAGGAGTTAGGATTAGAGTTTGGGTTAGGGGATAGGGTTAGGGATAGGGGTTAGGGGTAGGGTTATGGGTAGGAGCTAGGATTAGCATTTAGGTTAGGGTTAGAAGGTAGGGTTAGAGAAAGGGGATAGGGTTATGGGTTAGGGGATAGGGTTTAAGGGTTAGGGTTAAGGGTTAGGGTTAGGGGTTAGGAGTTAGGGGTAGGGGTAGGAATCATTATTTGTATGCTGTTTTTTTAATTCAATTTGTTAAATTTTTATTTTATTATAGGTTCCATAGGGTTAAGGTTAGGGTTAAGGGTTAGGTGCTAGGGTTAGGGGTTAGGGTTTAGGTTTAGGTTTAGGGTAAGGGTTATTGGTTGGGGTTAGGGTTAGGGTTAGGGGCTAGGGGGTAGGACTTGTTATTTGTATGCTTTTTTAAATTCAATTTGTTCAATTTTTATGTTATTATAGGTTCCATAGGGTTATGGTTAGGGGCTAGGGTTACGGGTTACGGGTTAGGATTAGGGTTAGGGGTAGGGTTTAGGGTTAGTGGTTAGGGGTTAGGGATAGAGTTAGGGGTAGGACTTGTTATTTGTATGTTTTTTTTATATTCAATTTGTTAAATTTTTATGTTATTATAGGTTCCATAGGGTTAAGGTTAGGGTTACAGGTTAGGATTAAGGTTAGGGGTTAGGGTTCCTGGTTAGGATTAGGGTTAGGGTTTAGGCTTAGGGTTAGGGGTAGGACTTGTTATTTGTATGCTGTTTTTTTTTTAATTCAATTTGTTCAATTTTTATATTATTATAGGTTCCTTGTCACAGGACAAAGCTTTGTGTCCTTACATTATAACTTCCTTCTCAAAGGCTCAATGGTGGCTATGGTTAGGGGTTTAGGAGTTAGGGTTAGGGTTATGGGATAGGATTAGGGTTTATGGTAAGGGGTTAGGGGTTAGGGGATAGGGTTATGGTAGGGTTAGGGGTAGGACTTGTTATTTGAATGCTTTTTTTATTCAATTTGTTACATTTTTATGTTATTACAGGTTCCATAGGGTTATGGTTAGGAGTTCCGGTGTTAGGAATAGGGTTAGGGGTTAGGGTTTAGGGTTAGGGTTAGGGGTAGAACTTTATTTGTATGCTGTTTTTTATGTTAAATTTTTATGTTATTATAGGTTCCTTGCCACAGGACAAAGCTTTGAGTCCTTGCATCATAACTTCCTCCTTGGCATCTCAACGGTGGCTAGGGTTAGGGGTTAGGGTAAGGTTAGGATTAGGGGTTAGGAGTTAGGGTTAGGG
>BLSH010176427.1:1948596-1965984 GCA_018402905.1 Glandirana rugosa
ATACACAAACTTCTGGACCCTGGTTTTTGAAGACTCCGAACCCGTCGAGGTCTCATACACCCACTCCAATGGAACTACACAACAAGAAAACGATTGACATTTCTGGGACTCTAAGTAAGTGGGAGTTGGATTCAAAGGCATGCTTTACCATAGAACAATGGCATTCAGCACTTCACTCTATTTATGTGGCATCTAAATGCACCGCTCACTGGGAAATGACTATAAAAATCAACCACAGAAGGTATTACACACCACACAGAATAGCCACCTTTTCTAAATCAACCTCACCCCTATGCTGGAGAGGTTGTGGCCAAATAGGTAACCTCACCCACATACTCTGGAGCTGCCCAAGCCTCAGAAGTTTTTGGTCCCAGGTCTTCAAACACATAGCCACACTAACAGGAATCCTCAAACAACCCTACCCATCTCTGGCAATTCTCAACATTAGAATTGACAATTACCCTGCATCACAAAGAGTTGTAGTTACCCACATACTACTAGCAGCAAGACAAACAATCCTCAGGAAATGGAAAATAAAGGCGACACCAAATCTGTCAGAAGTAACAACCTTAGTACATCACAACTACATCTGTGAACGCACTATAGCATACAAAAATGCATCAGGACCTACCTTTCACAAAAAATGGGAAATATGGCCTAAAATGGATAATTAACTAACAACATGGACATTCCTGCTCCGAACACCCCCTTCCCCCCCCCCCCACTTACCACCTCTAATTTACATCACCCAAACACCACCCATCTCACTCCCCCACCTACCCTTCCCCCTCAATACTCAATCACTGCAAAACTACGCCCTAACCTACTTATCAACACCCCTACCTCTAACGCACCATGTGAGCAGTTGTTGTTGTTCTCCTCATCTCCCCAAAATCCATGGACGCATGGACCCTGGATACCTCACTTAGGATCTGCTGATCCCGTATCAAACTATGATCCTCCCCAGGAAGATGCAATGCTTGGGCGACGGACCACCCTGCACCCTCGGGCACAAATGTGCTCCCAAATGGGGTGCCCAGGGGGACAGGAAAGGCCCCCATAGTCGATACCCGGGACAGCATATGCATCCTCATAACACAAATACAGACGCAATCCCGTCCTTATAAGCTTACAATGTGCATACACGAGTATCGGTGGATTAACAAAAGATACCATTGAGAACAACAACAACACCAAACTCTGTAAGAAATGTTTCGTTTATCTTCATTGTTTCTTGTTGAATACTCATGGTCATACTATCTCATTGTCCTTCCGTGTCTATTTGACTTGTTATCCATGAGACTCATGTCTTTGTTTATTGTATCACGAAATTTCAATAAAAATTGATGTGAAAAAAAAAAAAAAAAAACACCACATAATAATTTGTAGCCATAACATCGCTAGACATGATTGTGTAAACTGATGGGTATATGAAGATGTAGAAATGTAACTGTGGCATCAGAATAGCTCAACGCGTTTTGTGGCTGCCCGCCACTCATCAGGAGCGAATGCAGTCTGCAACCTGTGCATTTTTTGTTCCAATTCAGGTGCAAATCCAGGCAAAAATTCGGACCTGATTTGCACCTGAATCAGTGAACATGAATGCACCGGACCCCCTGCTGTGAACCGCGGGCGCAGCATATGTGAATCCAGCCTTAAGCTTCACTTGCCTGACTACATATGCCCCGAGCAAGACCACAGATTGTATCAGAGTATATCCCAAATGCCCCAACTTCTTTATTCCAGAAAGTGTTTCTGTTTTAGTACTTTGCCTGCAAACCTCTCTTTAGGGTGTAACTGAAAGGTTGCCTGCTTTTCTAGGAGAAGTTGCCTAAAGATGCAAAATTATAATTAATAACACCTTTCTTTATTTTTTTAATACAGGTAAGTGATCACTCAATCTCTGTTGTTAGCTACCTGAGGGGCTTGGAGAGATAGGGGCAGAGTAACAGCAGAACACTGATTTTGCCAGTGAATGGATGTGGGGGGGGGGGGGGGGTCAGCACAAATCTTGGCCTTGGAGGACAAGCAGGCTGTTCTCTCAGCACAGCCATAAAGCTGACCACATTGCGGTGGATGTGCTGAAACAAGAAAGTACTGGCAAGAACACCAGGTATTTCACACAAAGAAAGTAATACAAAAAGAACAGGATACATTTTAACTAAAGTACATGGTACAACAAACACATATCAATATATGAAATGTTGGTGTAACAAACACTACGCAAGGGGCCTACCGCTACATCTATTGGTCAGAAGTTTGGGGTTCAGCTAGGGACCTACATTAGGTCTGTTTCATTATACATTATCCATATAAGTATGGCATTTTTGCAGTCCATCTTTAGTTTTGCTTCAGAATGGCCAGCTGAACCTCATTTTTTCAAGGACTGATAGTTCAAGTGCTCTTGAATTCAACATTTGATCAGGAACTAGGACTACAATGACCAATGAAAATAGTTCACAGTTGCCTGTTAAAGTGTGCATTAATTCTGAACTCCAGTTAGGAAAGAAAAATTGTAAAGGTTGCCACTCCACCCTCTGTTGGCAATCTATAGTTATTTTTTAAATTAAGATTCTAACACCCACATACTGTACTGTGGTCTGCATCCCAGCCTACCTAGCTTAAGAGCTGCAATGTAGTAGTAGTGCCAACATCATATCCTGATGACATAGGCACTGCTTTCTTTCAAATATCCCTGCACTGATTACAGTGTTGGTATGATGATATCAACCTAAAGGGTAGCAACAAGACTGACCAGGTTCATGGCTGGCTTACAAAAGGCCATTGCCATAACCAGAACTAAAGTGGTGCAATATTGTGATACCAGCATTGATATGGGCCTTAAAAACTTTTTTTCATAAAAATGACTATAGATTGCTTAGGGGTTTATGACAGGCAACCATTAGAGTTTTTCACAGCTTTAAAGCTGCCTTCATTTATCAGCATGTCCTGTTGTACATGTGTACCTGCACCCTCCTCAGTATCCCTTTCAATACTTTGTAAAACAAAGGTTACCCACTTCAGCCCTTGAAGGATTTCCCACTTTAGGACCACAGCATTTTTTGCGATTTGGCACTACGTTGTTTTAACTGACAATTGCGCAGTCATGTGACGTTGCCCCCAAACGAAATTGACGTCCTTTTTTTCCCACAAATAGAGCTTTCTTTTGGTGGTATTTGATCACCTCTACATCACTAATGATCACCGCTATAAACAAAAAAAGAGCGACAATTTTGAAAAAAAAAAAACTTTTTGCTATAATACATATCCAAAAAAAGATATAAAAAACAAATTTATTCATCATTTTTGGCCGATTTATATACTTCCTCATATAAAAAAATTGCAATCTGCGTATATTGATTAGTTTGCACAAAAGTTGCCGCATTTACAAACCATGAGAATTCATTTATGGCTTTTGTACTTTTTCTTTACTAGTAATGGCGGCGATCTGCGATTTTTATCGGGATTGCGATATTGCGGCAGATTGAACATTTTTTACACTTTTTTTGGGACCATACGACATTTATACAGCGATCAGATATAAAACTATATAGCCACTGATTACTGTATAAATGCCAATGGCAGGGAAGGGGTTAACCTGCAAGGGGCAATCAAGGGGTTAACTGTGTTCCCTAGGCGTGTTCTAACTGTGTGGGGGCTGGCAGGGGCATGACAGATCTAACTGATCCCAAATACAGGGATCAGTAGATCTCTGTCATGTCGCCTGACAGAACGGGTAACCGCTGTGTTTACATCGGCGGTTCCCCGTACTTCCTGTGTAGTAGGCGATCCCCAGTTGCCTGCGGACATCGAGTCCGCCCAACCTGCGGCCACACTGAGGGAGCCCGAGGCGGTTGGCCGCGCCTGAACTAATTACCAATTATAAACGGCGATTCGTGTTACGCTGCCACTCTGCAGCAGTAAATGTACGCAACGCGGTCCTTAAGTGGTTAACATAGGAAGTTTATAGTTAAAGTGGATGTAAACCCACCACCCACCTAGTACAAACTAATGACTCAGTATTAATGTATATATACATGCAAGCCTCCTGCATCTATGCCTACCTTTCAAATGTCCTTCCTGTAAGCACTAGCAGCTCTGTAAAACTCTGAAATCAGAGGGTGTCTGTATTTGCTGGAGTTTGGTGGGTGGAGTTGTGATGTCACAAGCCTCCCCACCCACCTCTATACTGAGACATTGAGGAGGGAGGGAGAGGGGAGTGTAAAACTTTCTCTGCTGTGTGAAGGAGATAAGCAAATTGCTTGTCACTCAGAGCAAGGGGCGGATCGACTGTGTATTACCCTGTTAGTCGGACTTTCTCTTCCTGAAAAAAGATAAGCTCATTACTCACAGTTGGAATAACTCTTTGTGGCAAGACTGGGCACAGATGACATGACATGCTATTCTCTACCAGGCACAATTATTAATTATTATTTTTTTTTTTGCAGGTTTACATCCACTTTAAGGCATTTCATGAGAGCCATTCCCAGACCTTTTACTCTTTTTCAGGACCTTTGCCACACCAATTCTAACCTACCTTACCTACTCTTGCAACTATAAAAGCTCTAAAGCACTTCTCCGGAGAGACTTTTTCCTCTGTATATTCAGAAATAGGAAAACAAGCTTTAAACATCCTTTTCCTCTGTGCAAATCAAGTCACACTGCTTGTGCACAAGTCCTCCAGGAGCAGAGCTTTAAAATGCTTTCACGTTGGTCTCTGTGTCTCCACTCTACAATCCTCTCCCTAATCCTGACCGGAATCCATCCAGCCAAAGGGATGTCCCCGGAGTATTAGCTCGTAACGAGGATGGAGCCCCCGGGTGGACTCCCTAATCAGCTGTTCGGGACTTCATTGTGTGCTGACACGGACCATACTCCAGTGCAAACACAGACGACCTAGCTTATCAGCTGCTCGGACCCATTCTGCTCCACTGCGGGGTCCGCACTACACACTCACCAGCGTCTATGTGAGTATTTCAGCTTGATCTGTGACTCCATCTCTCCTTCATTGAGACAGCTATCAGGTATGCATGATTTAGGATCTAAGTTCTCCTATAGAAGCACATAGCTCCCATTGTGGAGCGGCAAACTCTTATTCAATTATAATCGTCTACCAATATCCCATCTGGGACTACTGATATCTGTCTATCATCTACTTATTGTGTAAGCGATTTCCATTGTCTTCACAATCGGCCAGTGTATGCAGGACTATTGTGGAACAGAGTCTTTGATACCCTTCGGACCTTACCAGCATTTTCCATACTGCACCTTATCCAATTAGGAACTATTTGCTGATACACAGCAGCTCATCCAGCCATAAATTGATCAGTGCCAAATTACATATTTTTGTATATGTGGTAGTATGTGGTTGTGTGTGTGAGCAGTTTCTGACAACGTCGTCAATTTTAATGGGTTTACCTTGGTGGAGGTGGTTTTTTTTTTAAAAATCATTTTTTCTAAATTGTGCTTCATTTTTACTATAGCAACAATAAATAGAGTTTTTAATTACCTCCCTGATGGTATCTTTTGGGGAATCTCCCATGTTTATTTAATGTCCCAGCCTTACTTAGAGGTATGATTACACACTATCCTTATTTTTGGAGTGTACTAATCGAATAAAACTGGAAGTATGACCAGCTGGCCCACTCCAGCCTAGTATTATCTCTTGTTCCTTGTCTCCTTGGATGTTTCCTTTATTAATGTGAAAGTAAACAGCCTTAAGGCCCGAATTTGCTATGTGACCCTTCCTTTTTTGGTTCCTTACTCCACACAAACTCAACGGGTGCATCTGCTATCATTTTACCCTTTCCCCAGCTAGTCTTCCCCTTAATGATCCTTCCCCCATTTATTTCCCCTTACTCTATATTCTTATGTAGCGCCCCCAAACTGTAGACGATTTTGTAGAGGTCTTTTTGCTAGGAGAGGCAAAATTTAGTCAGGCCTGATGTAAAATTGCAAGCCTGAATGTTTTGATCTGGGCAGGGAAGTGACTCAGAGTAGGCTGGAGATTGCAGGGAGAAACACCCCTTGGATACTCCCCCCTGGTTCCAGAAAGTGCTGGAAGGGGGGATGGATGAGGAGGTGTCACTCGCTGTGTATCTTTTTTTTTTTTTCTTTATATAAGATTTTATTGAGATTTTGTAAACAGTGACATACAGCACAAACTGGCGACACATAGTAAGACTTCAGAGTTCTTCATTTTTACAATTAAGTGACAAAACTAAATGTCCAGATATCACTAGATAGATTGTATAGAAAATAAACTTCGCTGGAATAACATGCTCGGAGTTGGTTATGGGATAAAAATAAAAGAGAGGGGAATGTTGCACCTGAGGGTATTTTTGTAGATGGGGGTAGGATCCCATTGACCCTTCCCTCCTGCTCTTGGGGGAACGGGGCATAAGGAGCACACCATAAATGCTTAGTACCAATAAACTAGACCATAGGAACAAGACCAATTGCATACTGTTGGATGGACCTTGGGACTCCAGATTAACATCAATGTAAATACCATCTTTTAAAAACCTCAAAAGGTAAAGGCTGAGAAAAAAACAGAGGAAACTCAGGAAAACAAAGTTAATTGACCATAGATTTCCTTGAGTCCATTATGATACAGATGAGAAGTTTTTTCAGAAAGATTCAGATTCGGGAAAGCGTTGCAGATATATAGTTTTGTCATTTTGTTTTTTTTTTTTAATATATTTTATTGAGTTTATCAAGGAGTACAGAGTTCCCACATGGGGATCAAGTCATGAATAAGAAGAAGTACATCTTAAAGTTTAGGCATAGTACATAAGAAATATCACTCTATAACAAAGTGTTAAGGCACAACCGATGAAGAGATCATACGCCCAGAAGACAGTGGAGATGATCGTGGACTTCAGAAAAGTCACAGCCCCCCTGCCCCCCCTCGCCCTGACAGACCTACCCGTCACCACCGTGGACTCCTTCCGTTTCCTCGGGACCACCATCACCCACGACCTCAAGTGGGAGCCCACCATCGGCTCCCTCATCAAGAAGGCCCAGCAGAGGATGTACTTCCTACGGCAGCTGAGGAAAGCAAAGCTGCCGGTGCAGATGATGGTGCAGTTTTACACGGCCATCATCGAATCCATCCTCACCTCCTCCATCACCGTGTGGTACGCTGGAGCCACAGTCAGGGACAGACAGAGACTGCAGCGCATTGTGCGCTCTGCAGAAAAGGTGATCGGCTGCAGCCTTCCATCCATCCACGGCCTGTACGTCTCCAGGACTCGAGGACAAGCAGGTCGGATCACAGCCAAACCTTCTCACCCTGGACATGGACTATTTCAGCCACTCCCCTCAGGCAGGAGGCTACGGTCCATGCGGACCAGAACCTCCCGCCACAAAAACAGTTTCTATCCATCTGCTGTGGGACTCATGAACGCTTAACACTTGACACTTTACACACTGTAATTTTTGTACTTTGCCACTTGACACTTTGACACTGTAAATTTTGCATTTGCATTTGCATATGTCCCAGTCTAAATAGCCTGTACAGTTATCTTATCCAACCCTGTAAATCTTGTGATTACTTTTGTATTTATCGTGTATTTTACTTAGTATTTTTTTTTTTTTGTATTTTTTGTTATTCTTCTTCTGCGCCAAAACACCAAGACAAATTCCTAATCCGTGAACCTTGTTTACAGATCATGGCAATAAACCTTTTCTGATTCTGATTCTGATATTTTACCTTCGAAGAGTAGGGTAAACAATCATGTTAGATTACGTTTTGCTTTACTGTGTCCATAACCATTTCATTGGGAGAATTGTTCTCATAGTGGGGGATCAGAGACCTCTTGGTCCCAAGGTGAACAGGGCGAGATGCAGATTGATCTCATGTGGAACGTCAAATTGAGGGGTAAGGGGAATGTGAATATTCCATTTACTTATTGGGGTGTTAGAGCAAGTCCCGGATCTTGAGTTTGCCCAAGGAGTTGGTCAGGTCAGCCTTAAGATACCAATCCGAGAGTTTGAATGGGATCATGAAATTGTTAATCTCCGTTGGGCTGAAGGAATACTCTATGAAGCTTCTCCATCTTGAGAAAAAAATTTTCGTTTGTGAGAATTTCATATTGATGGTGTCTTGTTTCTCTAGGTAGAGAAGGGAGAGGAGGGATTGTTTGACTTGGCTCAGCTTTGGTGGTGTTGCTTGGATCCATGTTTGCATGATGGATCTCCTTGCCGCGAGGAGGCAGATGTGTACCCAGCTGGTTGCAGTATTGGTCGCCGATCCTGGTTGTGATGATGAGGGGTTTCCTCTAAAGAGGCAGAAGATAGGATCCTTAGGAACAATACTTCCCTTAACTTTACCAATATATGTGAGGATTTTGTCCCAGAAGAGGGAGATGTGCGGGCATTGCCATAGTCTGTGAAATAATGTTGGCCTGTGAGCGAGACACCAGGGGCAGATGCCTTGGCGTGGTGCATCTGAGGTGAAGATTATAGGGAGGTAGGCCCTGTGTGCCAGTTTAAATTGTGTTTCTCTCCAGGCTTCAGCTGATATTACAGAGCAAATTTTTTTGTATCCATGGAGAATCTGTTCCGGTGCTTGGGTGTCGTTCAGGACTATGCTCCAGATTGGAACAGATGGGTTGAATGTTTTGAGAGCTGGAGTAGAGTCAGGTGTCCATAAATTGCGGAGATGGATAAGTCCCCTTTTGTGAGCAAGGTATCCAAAAAGGAAGAGGTGCAAGGAGATTGATGGTTACCTCGGCATGACTGCAGATAGGATTTAATTTGTAAATAGTGGAAACCGTGTGATGTTGGTAGGGAGAACTCTTCACTGAGTACCGAAAATGATTTAAGTGTATTGAGACCCGGGTTAAAAAGTTGCGAACATGGGGTTCCCCAGTATTGGGAGAGATGGTGAGATTGAGAGTGGGAGTTTTAGCAGTTTCCTTGTTTCCCTCCACGCTATAATAGTGTCCCTAAGGACTAAGTTGTGTCGTATTTGTGTTGGTAAGGAGGATATCTTGGCATGAAGGGTTGCTGCTAAGTTGTATGGGTAGGCAATTTGTTCCTCTAGGGCAGAGTTTGAATAGGTAGATCTTTTCGCTGTCCAGTCGAGCCCATTCCTCAGTAAGCAGGCTAGGTTATAGGCTCTCAGATTAGGAAGGCCCGATCCTCCCTCGCCCCTCGGGAGGCAAAGTTTCTGTAAAGCAATTCTGGGTCATTTTCCTCCCCAGATAAATGAAGAGAAGGCTACCTGTAGGTTTTGCATGTCTTTGTGTTTCAGCAGAAGAGGCAGAGTTTGCATGGGGTACAGCAACCTTGCAAACGGGATCATTTTTATCAGGTGGCACCTCCCGAAGAGCGAGAGAGGGAGAGATCGCCAAGCCTGCAAATCCTTTAAAATTTTTGCTAATAGCTGTGGGTAGTTCAAGGAATATAGGGAGGACGGATCCCTGCCTATGAGGATGCCCAGGTATTTAATATGTCCCCGTGTTATCAAAAAAGGAGAAGAAGGCCTCCAAGACCTCGCCCTATGGGAATTGAGGGGAAGCACCTCGCTTTTGTCAAAATTTATTTTCATACCCGTACAATCCCTGAACGTTTGAAGGGTATGTTTTAGAAAGATAAAATCTTTGGGTGGGTCTGAAGAGAACAGAACAATGTCATCGGCGAAAAGAGCCGATTGGCATGTTCTGTTTCCTATGGGGATCCCGCTGATTCCCTGGGGGGAGTTGAGTATGTGTGAGAGGGGTTCTATTGCTAAATTAAATAGGAGTGGTGAGAGAGGGCATCCCTGGCGAGTTCCCTTAGCCAAGGGGAACTCCCTGGATGTAAAGCTCGGAGTGACCAGACGGGCTGTTGGTTTCGCATACATTTCTTGTATAAAATTAAGGAAGGGACCCGTGAGGCCGAAAGAGGGTATTACCTGAAAGAGCCAATCAAAACTGATATTATCAAACGCCTTTTTGGCGTCTAGCGCTACTATGGCGATATCCTTATCAGGGTGCTTCTTGGCTTGCTCCAGGATAAGGAGTACTTTCCTAATATTTAGGGCGGCTGACCTACCTTGAACAAAGCCCGATTGTGCAGGGTGGATAATGGAGGGAACTATGGTGGCCAGGCGCGACGCAATAATTTTGGATAGGATTTTCGGGTCCACGTTTATAAGTGAGATAGGCCTATAAGAGCCTGGGGAAAGGGGATCTTTATTGCCTTTGGGTAGGAGTTTGATATATGCTTGGTGTCCCATAGAAAGATAGGGACCACCATCCCAAATGGATGTATAAATGTGATGCAGCGTATCTGGTATATAGTCTGAGGTCAATTTGTAGAATTCCGCCGAGAGGCCATCAGGTCCAGGGGCTTTATTTCCCGCCATGGACTTGATGGTGTCCCGGACCTCAGGAAGGGTAATTGGAGCATTTAGGGTCTCTAATTGTGTTGTGTTGATTTTAGGGAGGTTGGTAGACATTAGTATGCTTGCCGCTGTGTTGACGTCAATGTCGTCTTTCGCGTATAGGGCTCTGTAGTAGGATGTGAGAATGTTTTCTATTTGAGTTGGGTCTGAGGAGATGTTGCCCTTTGGGTCCCGAATGGGGGTGAATCGGCCTGAGACCATCCGTGCTAGCAATTTTCCGGCTTTGTTGCCATGTTTGTGAAAAAATAGTTTGGAATGGAATTGGTGGGTTGCTTCCTGATTAGCCGACCATTGGTCGAACACTTGTTTAGCATGTTGCCAGGCCAGGGTGTTCTCAGGAGTACGCGACTGGTTGAGTCATCTTTGGGCTTCTTTGAGTGAATCACTTGCTTTCTGCATATTGGTGAGAATTTGCTTCTTAAAATTACTGCCATAGGAGATAATATGTCCCCTGAGGAAGGCTTTACCCGCCTCCCAATAGAGGTTGGGTGATTGGCGGTATTCCTTGTTGTTCTCCTGGTATTCTGACCAGGCTTGTTGGAGAGAGGATTTTAGTTCCTCGTTCTGCGCTAAGTAAGAGGGGAACCTCCAGGGCGCTCCTGGTGCCCTATGGGTCAGGTTGGAGAATTTGACAGTCACTGGGGAGTGATCGGAGATCGCCATATCTTCAATGCTTGCGTGGGCTATCTTGGGGAGAAGGGCAGGGGATGCAAACAAATAATCAATGCGGGAAAATGTCTTATGGGGGTGGGAGTAGAATGTATACTCCTTATCAATTGGATGAAGCAGTCGCCAGACATCCGTCAGGTGGAGTGAATCAATCGCTCCAGCCAGTGGTGTCGGGTGAGAATGTGTTGTATTGGAATGCGTGGGGTGCTGTGGGGAGCGGTCGTCAGAGGGGTGCATGATCGAGTTGAAATCACCCCCCAAGATATGAAGGGGTTCCGCTACCTGCAGGGCCCATGTGGTTAAGTTGTGATAGTACGATTGTGAAGGGGAGTTGTCTGCATATATGTTAGAGATGGCAATATCCCTGCCGTCTATAGTTAAGTTGAGGGTGACCCTGCGGCCTATTGAGTCTGTGATGGTATCCCGTATGCAATAGGGGAGTTTTTTGTTAAGAAGAATAGCCACCCCTGCTTTTTTCCCTTGAGCAGGGGAGCCTACCACTTCACCCACCCACAGTTTGCGGAGTCTCAGAAGGTCCTCGCCCCCTAAGTGTGTCTCTTGCAATAGGGCCACATCCGCCTTAAGCTTTTTCAGGTGTCTGAGGATTTGCATGCGTTTTTGGGGCGATCTCAACCCTTTGACGTTCCACGAAACTACCGTTAGGTTACTCCCGAGCTTGGTGGGATCCATAAAATAATGATTTGGAGATTGAGGTCATGGGGGGGCCCTGACTGGGGCCGCCATGAGTGGAATCTGCCCAAGCTGGGGAGTGGACACAGTGCAAAACAAGTGCTTCTGCTGACTGAGAGAAGAAAAGCAAAACATTGAACACATCGGAAGAACGTACCAATGAAAATAAGTCTTAAGGACTTCACTTTTTTCCACATAAAGGGGGGCACAAACCAACTTTCAGGGCCCGTCCCTGCCAGATTCAGGAATGTTGGGGGCATCATCCCGGTGGGGGTAAGAGCAGGTATGGGGGGGGGAAGAGGGGGGGGGTGGAGGGTAAAGGGATGGGGAAGGGGAGAAGGAGGGTGGGGGAGGGATGTCAGACCATGTCTCTGAAACAGGCGTGACGGTGAGTAAAGGAGCCCTCCAAGTTTTTTTGAAGACCCATAGATTTCCTGCTCCATGTGCCCTGGGGTGATGGTGTCCCCTCCTAGGCCATGAGGTCCCGGGAGAGGAAACCAGTCACCTGGCAGCGGAGCTGGGGGGATCAGTAAAAAACAACAATTCAATAACATGAGAAAACAGTAAACAATAAGAAACAATAATGGAATTACCATAGCTTCACAGCCTACCACAAACTGTATTTTTGCTTGTTGTTCTGCATAGATAAATATGGGCCCTCCTTAAGGTGGCCCTGGTACAGATACAGTTTGACTATCGATCTGCCATGGTGCGGGCAAAGTTAGGAGTGGTCGGGGGGACCACAGCAGGTTAAGTAGCATGTGACAGGTGCCGGTCATTGTAAGCTCAGGCTTTGTGCTGTGTGATCAGAGATGTCCCTGATCAGGCATGCTTTGGGAGAGGTTCCGATGGGCCGAAGCGTACTCTCTTGTATGGGGGTTTCGTCGGGCTTCCAGCCTTGTTGGTCAGGAGGGATGATTTTTTGGGTAGAGTCAGGGTGGAGGCCTCCGACTGTGGAGTCTGATCCATATCCGGTTACAAGGAATTATTGATATACATCTCTGCTTCCAGTGGTGTGTCAAATGAGAGTTTTTCTCCTTGTGGCGTCTGGAAATAAAGTATGGCTGGGTAGGCCAGGCTGAATCTGATGTTGAGGTCGTGGAGAGTAGAGCAGATAGGGGAGAATGCCTTTCTTCTCTGCATGATTTCTATGGAGTAGTCCGCAAAGATCAATAGAGAATGGCCTTCAAATGTCAGGGAGCGGGATTTCCTGAAGTTTTGCAGAATGGCCTGCTTGTCTGCATAGTTTAAGTATTTCACTATGACCGCTCTGGGCTTTGCTCGTGTGTCTGAAGGTTGGCCCAGCCTGTGAGCTCTTTCCACCGTGCAAGGGGTGCAAAGCCCCAGAAGATCAGGTATGGCTACTGCACAGATTTTAGAGAGAGAATGAGGAGAGTATGACTCCGGGAGGCCTATGATTCGAAGGTTATTCCTCCTGGCCCTGTTCTCTAAATCTTTTACCTTGTCTTGGAGCTCTTTTTGTGCTGTAGTAAGTTTTGCGACTGATGCGATTAGGGCAGTAGTATCGTCCTCAATGTTGGATATTCTGTCCTCAGTTTGCTCCAGTCTGGATGCCTGCGCCTGTATCCCCTTATGAAGGTGTTCTATCCCTTTCTGCACAGCCGTTTCAACCGCGTCCGCGATGATAGGCTTCATGAGCTCCGCGACCGCCTGTGCAATATCAGCCGGAGAAGAAGGGTCAGTTGTTAAGGAGCCCTTTTGCTGCTGGTGTTGTGGAGTGGCAGAATTGTCCATGTGCTGGAGCGTGGCAGGTGCTGTTAGCTTAGCAGCATATGACATTGTTTGTGCCTGAGGCTGTGGGGCGGCGGCCATGTTGGCTGCGGCGTGCGTCTTCTCACTCCCTTGGGACGACTGAGATGCGGTCGTTCGTTGCCCGGATCGCTCTACAAAACGATCCATGTACTCTCTTGGGGTTTGGAGGGGGTTGGGAGGGGGCTTACCACCGGGAATCGCAGCGATTAGCTGCTGTTTGAGGCTGTATCTTTGGCAGGGGAGCGGAGCTGATGCCTCCTAGCTCCTCTCCATGCGGCGCCGGAACCGGAAGTCTCGCTGTGTATGTTAAGGAGCCCTGACCAATCCCCAATCTGGATTGGCAGGGGGAGGGCCTCCTTAAATATATTGATCTGCCAGCAGGTGGGAGGAGAGTTTGGGTGGAAGTGATTAAGATGTGGCAGAGGTGCTGTGGAGGCCTCTACCTGGGAGGGAGCCCCCAGTCTGGGGGAGGGTGACCTTGAGGCCTAGAGACTCCGGTGCAGCCAGAAGTAGAGTTGATTCCTGGAACAGCACAGAACAGTAAGAGAAAAGCAGAGTGCTACTGAGGACACTTTAAAGCAGAGGTAGGCAACCTGCGGCCCTCCAGCTGTTGTAGAACTACATTTCCCATGAGGCATTGCAAGGCTGATGGGTACAATTACTCCCAGAGGCATAATGGGACTTGTAGTTTTGCAACAGCTGGAGGGCTGCAGGTTGCCTACCCCTGCTTTAAAGTATCCACTGGAGTCGGTGAGTGACAGACCCTGGGAGCTGGAAGAAAGGCTGGAGCAGGCTGGGAGAGAAATAGTGGACAGTCTGTGGAGGTCTCAGGAGCCAGTCAGAGGAAGGAGTGTCACGGAGAGGAAAGCAGTCCGGTGTGGTCTGGAAGAGGGATGGGCTGGGAGTTGTAGTCCATCAAAGGCTCAGCTAGCACCAAAATACTAAGCTACACTGTAGGGGTCCTTGACCCTGGCCTGTGGTGGGTGGTCCGGAGGTCCTGCTGATCGAATTCGGGCTTCACCATGTGCTAGCTGCGATGAAGAGAAAGGAGTTAAGTGAGCCTGATAAATTTCCCTTCAGGTCAGGAGTAACAGTCTGCAAGTGAAGTGCTGGAGGACGTAGAGATGTATATACAATAGTATATATAGTTGGTCCTGTAAAGTAATTCTTTAGGGCATCGCACAGTCACCCCTTTTCCCCATCCAAGCTAAACCCTTAAATAAAATAAACAAAACCAAGAGCCGGCCTGTTCAGTGACTCTGAATGTGTGAGATATGGTGGGATTGAAGGCAGCCAGAAAATGAACCACAACTACCAGCCACCCCTGAAGGGGCACATGGCTATACTTACATTTTCTGGTCTGTTCTTACTTACATCCGCTCCCTATCTTTGGTTCTTTGTCAGTCCCCTCCTCACTGTTCCTATATATGCTCTACTGCGCTTTCCTGGTATATTATGGGGCAGCCCCGAACCCTTTACATTCACAAATGTTGTGTTTTGAAGGTTCAATAAAAGTAACAGACAAATTACCCTTGCAGTAACTTTGTGATTGTACTTGAATTGTGTCCTAAATAAAGAATTTAAAAAAGTTTGTGTGGACAATGGATGGGAGTTTGCATCTAGTGCTAATATAGGCTTAACCCTAAAGTATATCTAAAGCCATGGTAATGTGATGGTAAACCCAACATTTTACGGGTGTCAAAAGGAGATGAATGGGAATCTTTCAGTGCAAAAAACTACCAAAGAGGATATTTCTACTTACCTTGAAGGAATTTCTGCTTACTTAGGCCTCATACACACGGGCGTATTGAAAAATGAGCAGTAACGTCAAACGCTATTTTATCAGCGTTATGCAATGACGTCAATACACGTTTTTCCGCATTAGCTTTCTGCGGCGTTTCTCTGCCTCTATTCAAAATCAATGGTTCCCTATAAGAGCCCATTAATTTGAATAGAAGTCGCATCAGAAGTCGGATCATGATGATCCGACTTGCAGTGCCACTTGTGTGCTGAGGATCTTGAAGGGGAACCCCTGCAAAAATAGCAGAAGACAGAAGATCCCTCAGAAGACAGAAACTCCACAGAAGACCCCTCAGAAGACAGAAGACCCCGCAGAAGACAGAAGACCCCACAAGAGCTGAAGAAAGAAGCCAGGGTTGTCGGGAAAAGGCTCTTGTCCCCATCAACATGGGGACAAGGTGCTTTGGGGTGGGGGGGGAGCAGAGCCCCAAAGCACCCATACTCCCCATGTTGAGGGCATGCGGCCTGGTACGGTCCAGGAGGGGGGGGGTGCTCACTCGTCCCCACCCCTTTCCTGGCCTTCCAGGCTGCGTGCTCGGATAAGGGTCTGGTATGGATTTTGGGGGACCTCTTCGAGAAGGGGCTTGGTACCTCTTGGGGGGGAACCCCACATCAAAAACGCCATAACACTGCAGCTTCGGAATGTGCTGGTCCCGCGTTCTAGTTATGCTCACTAACGCCAACGCCCTCTACAGCTCAAAAACGTTGGCGTTTTTAAGGGACCATTGAACAACGTGAAGAGCTGTAAAAAACACTCAAAAACGTGGCTGTAAAAAACGCCTGTGTGTATGAGACCTTACTGTCATGGCCTGGGGGACAGGAAAAGAAGAGAAATCTCCTGATGGGACACAAAAAAGCGAAAATAAATAAACAAAATAAAATAAAAAAGACTACCCAAAACTAAAAAAATAATGTTTTGGTTTTAGACACACTTTAATCAGTTATTATCAGAATAATCAGAACAATGGAGTGTGCACATTATAGAAGTTGAATTCACAAACGTAGTTATATTAGTAGTCTTATAAGTTAACATAATTATTATTATCATTTGTAATATTACTGTTTATGTTAAACTGTGTTCCCAGTGTAATTGGTTATTCTTCATTTACAGCACGCCAGTAGGCTCCACATGCATAATTATTTTATTTCCATGCACAAGATTTAATTCAAGCAGCAAATATTTAAAAATCCTGACTCGAGGTACAATTCTCAGTCCCAGAACCACCTTATATTGAGGCTGTTTGTTAAAGCTGAACATATTAATGTTACATTTGGTCCTGGCCAATACCCTCTTCTAACAAGTTGAATATTTCCCACTTATGTATTATTCTGACTTAATAGTTCCCACTTTAGCCTGTAATATCCTCAAATAGCTCATCTTAAATCTGCCGTCCTTTTTCCTCTTTAGAAAAGGAACATTTCCTCTAAGACGCTATTATTGTAAAAAAGTCCCAATGCTTTGACATTATTTTCTTTTCTGCAAAAAAATAAAAGAAAAAAAAATTTTGAACATTAATAAGCGCACCATGTGTTACTGTAATATTTTCTTTCTTCTTTAACTCCAGTATTTTATTAACTGCTGTTGAATAGGAATATGCATTTATGTGTCTATAGAGGCAGCAGAATGCAATATTTTAAACAGTGCAGCACAGCATAAAAATACAATGCTATAAGCTCATTTCTGATTTCAGACATTTTAATCCTAAAGGTCCCGTTTTATAGCACAATTCCAGGGTTTGTTTTTTTCTTGATTAAAATAGATAGGTCAGAAATAATAACATCTGTGTCCCCTTTTCAGGAGAATTCCCTTAAAGAGACACTGTCATCTTGCCAATGCAGTGCAAAGGGACAATGTTTCTACAAAGAGCTACCCAATCCCCTTATACTTACCTTATCAGCATTCCCTCTCTTTCCTTCTCTACAGCCAGCACTTAAATAACTGGTGTTGGCCACCCAGGAGAGTGGTGGGGTTACTTGCAATTCAGACTTCCCAACCTGCAAAAAATAATTTCAAGGAGGTGACAAACTCAGAAACTCATTTCAGGAAGGTGGTGCTCTGCACT
>BLSH010176427.1:2005028-2017430 GCA_018402905.1 Glandirana rugosa
TCCTTTTTCAGGCCCAAGCCGTGGCTTGTAACGGGCTTGAAATAGGGCCTTGGGGCTTGGGGTAACTTCAGTTACCCCTGGGCTTAAAAATCCGTGTTTTTACCGACATTGTTTCAGGATCGTTCACGATCTCCCGACGTTTTCCTTCATTTTACCCCCATTCTCATCCCGTTCACGGGATGTTTTTTTACCCCTATCCCTTTTATTTAATTTTAGTTTATTTTTTTTACCCTTCCCCCCACCTACACCTCATCCTCGGATCTCCAACTGATCCGGCACTGGCACCGTCACATCCACCTTCACCGCCACCAGCTCCTCCTCCTCCTCCATCGGTTGTGACAAAAAAACAAACAAACAAATATTAACCCCATCGGGGGTTATCCCCATTTTTTTGTAGGGCACTTGCCCTACTCTTACCCCCATTTTACTTCCTTTTGCAGCCCTCTAGCACTTGCTAGGACTTTGTTACAGCCATTTTTGTGCCTAAAAATTCGGGTCCCCATTGACTTCAATGGGGTTCGGGGTTCCGGGATAAAGTTCGGGCAATGTTCGGTGCCGAACCCGGACTTTTTCCTAAAGTTCGTTCGGACCCGAATGTCCAGGTGTTCGCTCAACTCTAATCACTAGGTCTAAAATAAGATATGCCATAAAACAAAGTTTTTATTAAAAATAATATATAACAGTAATTTACTATATAGCAGCTTACCAATCCTTAGATGTGTAGGCTGCATTCATTTGCCTTTTTCAGGCTTTTTCCCTTTGTGTTCACCTGAAGATCCTGCCAGTAACACAACTCCTATCCAAGGGTGACAACGGTTACCAGCCTTATCTATACCGGATACTGCCCTAGGGGACATGTATGAATGCAAAAAACATTTTTTAAAACCATTGCTTTTTCAGGAGCAGTGATTTTAATAATGCTTAAAGTGAAAAAATAAAAATGAAATATTCCTTTAAATATTGTGCCTGGGGGGGTCCCCTTAGTCTGTCTGTAAAGTGGCACATCTGTGTGATGTTTAGAACAGTGCCGCAGCAATAATGACATTTCTAAAGGAAAAAATGTAATCTAAACTTGCTCGCGGCAAAAATGGGTAGGGGTACAATGTACCCGAAACCCATTCACAAGGGGGGATCGGGATCTGGGGGCCCCTTGTTAAAGGGGGCTTCCAGATTCTGATAAGCCCCCCACCGCAGACCCCGACAACCACAGCCCAGGGTTCTTGGGAATAGGCTGTTGTCCCAATCAACATGGGGAGAAGGTGCTTTGAGTTGTGGGGGAGAGCCCCCCTGCCCCAAAGCATCCACTTCCCCATGTTGAGGGCATGTAGCCTGGTATGGGTCGGGGGGGTGCTCACCTGTCCCCACCCCCCATCCTGCACGGCCAGGATGCATGCTCGGATAAGGGTCTTGTATGGATTTTGGGTGGACTCCATGTCAATTTTTTTTTAATTCTGGCATGGAGTTCCCCTCAAAATCCATACCAGACCCGATTTTTTCATCTATATTGCCGGGAGCCGGCAATACATTACAGCCGCGAGCGATTTTAAATGACAATTTTTCCTTTAGAAATTTAATTTTTCTCTGGCACGGTTCTAAACATCACACAGATGTGCCACTTTAAAGGCAGACTAAGGGGACCCCCCCAGGTACAAAATTTAAAGAAATATTTACATTTTATTGTTTCACTTTATTAAAATCACTGCTCCTGAAAAAATTATCGATTTAAAAAACTTTTTTTTGCATTGATACATGTCCCCTAGGGCAGTACCCAGGTCCCCATACACTTTTTATGGCAATAACTTGCATATACGACTTTAAAAAGCGCACTTTTGATTTTTCATGTTTGGGTCCCATAGACTTTAAGAGGGTTCAAATGTTCACACAAATTTATTGCCTGTTCGCATGTTCTGGTGCGATCCGAACTGGGGGGGTGTTCGGTCCATCCCTACCAGAGAATGTTTGTGGGCGCTTTGCTTGCGTCCGAACACTCCCTAAACATGGGCATATCAGCTTCCCAGCTTGCGACCAGCTGATTGCAAAGGGGAAGCTTCCCATAGACCGCTGTGTGTCCGGCGCCTGGACACTCTTAAAGTGACCATTTTTTTGTTTTAGTGAACAGCTTGGGGGGGGCGGCGCCCCCTATGGATGGGCCGCCACTACTCCGCCCTACCCTGTACTATACACTCCGCAGTACACTGTACTCTATACTCCGCCCTACACTGTACTATATACTCTGCAGTGCACTGTGCTATATACTCCGCTCTACACTGTATTATATACTCCACAGTACACTGTGCTATATACTCCACCCTACACTGTACTATATACTCTGCAGTACACTGTGCTATATAATCTGCCCTACACTGCACTATATACTCCTCCCTACACTGTACTATATACTCCTCAGTACACTGTGCTATATACTCCGCCTTACACTATACTATATACTTCACCCTACACTGTACTATATACTCCTCAGTACACTGTGCTATATACTCCACAGTACACTGTGCTATATACTCCGCAGTACACTGTGCTATATACACTGCAGTACACTGTTATATACTCTACACTACACTGTCACATATACTCTACACTACATTATTATATATACTCTGCCTTACACTGTGTTATACACACTGAGCTGACTGACTGCACACTACACTAACTACCTGCCTAATCTCTATTCATATACACTATATACGACTGCCGTGTAAGCAGCGGCCTTATATAGTGTGGGGCTTGGACTTAGCCCCTGAGCCATGATTGGCCAAAGGCACCCTGCCTTTGGCCAATCATGGCTCTCACCGCACATTGTGTTGTGGTTAGCCAAAGCATACAGGTCATGTGCATGCTTTGGCCAATCAGCAGCTTTTAATGCACTACAATCTTGCTCCGCAGTGGGTTGAACTTCCCGTGAGCTCCCCATATGTTTGTTTGTTGTACGAATAAATGAACCCCCGATGTTCAGGTCGAACTTACGTCAGGACCATCCCTAGTTGGTAGTACAGGACTCCTCTGCCTCCCCTCATCTTCATCACATAGTTGGTGGTGTTCTGTAGTTTACAGAGGTAATTTGGGCAGGAAGATAAGTCTTGACATAACATTGCACAAGACAGCGCTAGATTTCTGTCAGGGTCAACATGTATCTTTTCTTTTATCATACAGATGCAATAGCAAGAAATCACTTTCAATGGTATATTTAACAGACCAAAAGGTAGCAAATAAGAGAAGTGTATTGTTGGGGATGATATACGCTTTAAATGTACTTTTCTCTATTTCTGTTGGAATTGTTTTCTATTTCAGTGTTAACTCTTTTTCGAAAAATCATACTTCTTTTTTTCCTTACGGTTTTCCTGCTCTCTCCAGCAAAGCTATAGTTAAATGATCACAGACTATGTGCCAATATATCTGGTCACAATCATCTTGATTGATCACTGGATGAATGATTATGATTAATATGGGTTCAATGGCCAGATTCATCACACAGTGGATGTTCTCAGTGACTGGATCTATCGGGCTATTGATTTACCAGCACGGTAATGCTGCATGTACATTCTTTTTGTATTTATCAACCAAGTGTGAATTCAGCAGTGGCAGGACTCTGCATTCTGTCTGCAAACACATTTGTACTTCTGTTCACTTGAGATCAGAATAGTTACATCACCATCACTGTATGCATTTCTCTTTTAGGCAAGTGCTATATTATGTTAAAAATGCAGAAAATGCAGATTTCATAAAGGCCAGCTAAGAAATAGACCATTTACAGCTTGAACCACTTTACTAATTTAGGGCTTGTTCACATGGGCGACCTGGGAGTAGGGAAGTAAAAACTGTTGCAGCTACAATTCTTTGTTTGACAGCCATCATTACGCCTCTAAGTGTGTCCCATTCAAGCGAATCAGGCCGTGCCACAACCATGCATGGCAGGTGGTTGCAGTACAATTAATTAGCATTTTGAGGGTTATAGCAGGCAATGAAAAGGCGACATATTGCCCCCTCACCATCTGTCAGGACCTGGTTCACCTGCTGGTGACACTTTAGTTCCCAAAGTGGAATGATGTAGTTCCAGGGGTCACCAGTGGGTGTCTCCTAGTAGCCAGCTGATCACAGTAATCAGTCTCTACCTGCTTTCTGTGCCCTGCTACTTCATTATTTCACCCCTTGTTTCTGATCCCAGTTCTGGCCCCCTTTTCCTATCTATCTCTTTGCAGTTCCTGTCTTACCCTGTCTATCCACGTTTCCCTTTTGTATATATTGTATTATAGTTAGATTGCTAGTTAGGTATTTTTTCTACCTGCTTTATGTACAGTATATCTTCACTTTTGCTGTGTAGTCTGTTTGCTGGTCTTGGATGGGTTTTGTTTCATTATTAATAGTGTTGAGCGAACCCGAACTGTAAAGTTCGGGTCCGTACCGAACTTTGGGGTGTCCGGGACCCGGACCCGAACCCGGACATTTAAAAAAAAGTTTGGGTTTGAGTTTGGGGTTCTGGTATTTGATTCCATGTGTTGAATAGCTGCCAAGGGCAGCCAATCAACAAGTGTTTCACTGGTTTGCCCTTAGAAGACATCACAGCCATGCCTACTAATGGCATGGCTGTGATTGGCCAGTGCATCATGTGACACAGACTCTATATGGGGCTGGAGTCACCGTGCTGCATGTCATATGCTCTCAGGATAGTTTAGGGAGAGGATGCTGCTGGCTCTGTGAGGGACAGATTGCAGATATTATAGAACATCTCATCATGCATTACTGAACGATCTGATTGGGGACTAGGTAGAGATACTAGTACTGCTGCTTTGAGGGACAGATTTCAGACCTCATCCTGCTGCACAAAACGATCTGATTGGACTAAGTAGAGTCTGTTGCTTTCAGGGAAAGATTATTGTTCTAAAATAATCTCCAAGTTCTATAGGGAAAGGTTCCAGCTGTTGCTTAGAGGGACAGATTATTGTTCTAAAATCATCTCCAAGTTCTATAGGGAAAGTTTCTTCCAGCCGTTACTTAGAGGGCCCTATTATTGTTCTAAAATCATCTCCAAGTTCTATAGGGAAAGTTTCTTCCAGCCGTTGCTTAGAGAGCCATATTATTGTTCTAAAATTATCTCCAAGTTCTATAGGGAAAGTTTCTTCCAGCCGTTGCTTAGAGAGCCATATTATTGTTGTTCTAAGAACAATGTTCTAAAATCATCTCCAAGTTCTATAGGGAAAGTTTCTTACAGCTGTTGCTTAGAGGGACAGATTATTGTTCTAAAATCATCTCCTAGTTCTATAGGGAGAGGTTCCTGCTGTTGCTTAAAGGGACAGATTATCGTTTCTTGCACAAAATTAAAAAGTGCATCTACATTGCTGGTTTAAAAAAAAAAAAAATTATAAAAACTACATTTGCATCCAGCGGTGCATTTCTTGCACAAAAATAAAAAAAAATGTCTACATTGCTGGTTTAAAAAAAAAAAAATTCCAAAAACTACATTTGCGGCCAGCGGTGCATTTCTTGTACACAAATAAAAAAAAACAGTGTTGGCTACCTCCTCCACCACCACTTCCACCGCCTCCTCAACCTCCAACTCCACATCCACCTCCATTTTTGATTCTTTTTAGGTGATTTTAGGTTAAAAATTATTTTAAGTTATTTCCTTATCCCCATTTCTTTGTAGGGCACTTGTCCGACTCTTACCCCCATTTTCCTTCCTTTTGCAGACCTCTAGGACTTGCCAGGACTTTGTTACAGCCATTTTGTGCCTAAAAGTTTGGGTCCCCATTGATTTCAATGGAGTTCGGGGCTCGGGACAAAGTTCGGGTCAAGTTCGGTCCCGAACCCGGACTTTTTCCCGAAGTTCGGCCGAACCTGCAAAACCCGAACTTCCAGAGGTTCGATCAACTCTAATTATTAATAAATCTTATTTTATTTTACACTACTAGACTGACTGGCAAGGGTGATGCCATAAATGTGTAGCACTCCTCTGATACCCCAAAGGCATAGCACCTTCAGAGGCAGCGGCGGGCTAGCATTTCACTCCAGGGCTGAAAATGGGGGGGGGGGTGACAAAGGATATTGGGCAACAGTTACAGTGGATGTAAACCCTCTCCTATACCCAGTGAAGTGAACAGCCTCAGATGATACACAGGGATGAAACAAGTTTCCCTACATACGTTTCACATATATGTCTGCTGTCTTCAGCTGTATAAATCCTTTAGAAAGTTCACATTGTCTTACAGATTTTTCTCTTCCTGTTCAGTACTGGAAGTGGATTATTGGCATACAGCCAAGACAGCTGATTGGAGGAAAGGCACATACCCCCACACCCCCTCCACATTTGCAAAATAAGGAAGTAATGTGCAGAGCTGTGCTGTGACAAGTCAAGCTGCCTGCTAATCTATTTATAGCAACCTCCCACGGCACAAATGGCAGCTTTTATCTCGCATGTTGGAGAACTTTCAGAAATGATCAGGTTGATAACAGAGCTATGGAGCAGAAGAAAGCCGTGGGACACAATACTTTGGAGAGAGATAATAAAACACTGCAGATATGTGTGCCCAGCTCAAATTTCATAAGTCGGGTTTACATCCACTTTAAATCATACACAGTCTGGTTCCAGCTTCCTAAGTACTGTCAAATGTCCTCTGTTTTTCCAAGGGACAACAGTATAGTCACAAGTGTGAACACGCCCTTAATGTTTATAAATCTTGAAATAGATCAAAAACAGATGTTATCCTGATTACACATGCATTACATTGGCTTTCTCTGATTTTGCTATAAGGGCTGGGCTTCCAGGAAATATGTAAGTATTTACATATATTCTCTCTGGGTTAAAGTAGAGGCTGTAAAACCACCACAAAGGCTGTCCTGTTAATTGCTTGAGATTAGTGCTGACAAGAGACACTCTCCCCAGTCTGTTAAAGGAGAATAAAACCATTAATTAACAAATTATTTTGTTTCTTAATATGCATGTATGCCATTATTTGGCAGTTTTATGAGTATAGGATGTCAAAACTAAGTCTCTTGTTATGCATTTGTACCCCCTTGTTCTAAACGGGGGCAACTATGTGAATTTAGTTTTTGGCTGGGCTGTAGTTAGCTCAGACTGATTGTATAGTTTTTACCTGTTTTTTCCCTAAGCTAAAGTTGGCTTGTGATTTTTCACTGTCACCATTAGATATCATTGGTATCATTGATCATAGTATGAGATTTCACAAACAAAGTGAAGTTATGAATATTTATATTTTTTTCAGCCAATCCAGTACATGGTTTGTGCCACTGGTGCATGCTAGGTGGGGATATAAATATTTGGGACAGGCCATGTGTTCGCTCTCTTCCCCTGGGCTAAGGCCTAGTGAAGTGCTGCTGAATGGTGCTTTGCTGTTAGGCTAAATAGCCTAATTTGAGGCCTAACATATGCTGAAGTGTCCTGCCTGGTCTGGAGGAAACTGGAGGAGACCCATGGGAGGCCCATTTCTAGATAGCCAGGAAGAAGGCTGGTCTCTCAGAAGAAATTTGAGAACGTGCTTAGTGTTTGGTCGGTTTAAAGGTTCTTAGACAGTGAAGCTGGACATTGATCTAAATATGGAAAGTCTGTAAGTGATTTGCCATGCGATCTGGGACCCCAAACCTTCACCTCCTTAAAGTGGTTGTAAACCTCAGTCATGAAATCTGAAAAAAGCACATGCAGTATATCTGTAATGTTTACTTGTCCATCTCCAAAGCTCTGAGTATCATTTCTCTCTAGTGCTTCGTTCCCTTGTTATCAGCATGTGTAATTTCTGACAAGTTGTCCTGACACCAAAGATAAAATGGTGATGGGATGAAGAGCTCAGCACACAGCTTGTCTATTCACAACACAGCTCTGCATTGTTCCTTCGTTCCTGTGCTCTGTGCGAAGCCAATTTATTTTAGCCATGGATTCAGCCCTGGGGTGAAATGCTAGTCCACCGCTGCCTCTGGAGGTACTATGCCTTTGGGGTGGCAGAGGGATGCTACACATTTATGGCATCACCCTTGTTATATGTCAGGTTAATAGTGTAAATAAAAAAATGAGCTCAGACAGGAAATAAAACAGATTATGCATGACACTGCTTTGACCCTTTTGTTGGGACAGGGAGAGAATACATGTAAATAATCAATAATCAAGTTATTTCTATGAGTTAGGCTTGCACTTAAATAGTACATTAAAATTATTAAAGTCCATTTTTGACTGGTTCTCTGTAAAACTATACAGTAGTCCTTTTCCCATGTTACCCTCCATAAAATGTGCACCATTATTTAAAATTAATTTCCATTTGTGTTGAAAAAGACAAATAAGATTGCTCTATTATAATGCAATAATGTCTAAAGTCGTTTCTGTGAGATAAACTTTAAATTCAAATTTTGCCATTCTATGCATTGCAAAGAAATTTATGGTCCAACACATGCTGTGTAAAGTACCACAGGCTGTAACTTTTATTAACATTTGGAACACTACCGAAACAGCTCCACAGGTCATTCAAAGGGTGGTAAGTGTTCAAATGTACGATTTTTGAATACGAAATGTAATAACCCGATAAAATAATAAGAATGGCGGTGGGGGGGGGGGGGGGGGGGGGGGTCATTTGTTTTGCCTACAAATTATTAAAATAAACCTTCCACAAATCTGGGCAATTAAATTGTATGTACATCTTAATTCTATATTTATTGTTTAGTATGTTTGGCATCATACCTTACTGTATGCAGTTTTCTTAAGCAAATAGACTTTTTTTGGAAATGTGTGAAACACCTCTGCTTATGCAATTTTTCAGAATATTTTCAGCTTTAGAGTTTATATAAAACTCAAAATCTATTTTTCGTATGTTTGGCAACATGTCACAATCTATACAGTTTTTTTTAAGTGGTTGTAAACCTCAGACATGAAATATGAACAAAGCATTTCCCTCTATAGTGTGTATTTGTCTCAAGTGTCTGCTGTTTCATTCCTCTGCTATCGAATCACTTTTCACAAGTGTTCAAAATGTGACTGGGGAGGCGCCGGTACATTGACTTTTTTTTTTTTTTCGGCTTCTGAAAAGTGAGCCTATTGGTCAGCCATTAAAGACTATGTGTGTGCGCTGAACAGGCGCACACACATAGTCTGATTGGCTGCCCTGAGCCTGAGGCTCAGTGCCCTGGGCGGGTCACTGTGGCGGCGGACGTGACTTCCGCTCCCACAGAGACCCTGACCAGTGACCGACGAGTGACGGATTGATGGGGACAGCCGCTCTCCGCATGCAGATCTCTGCACACAGACACAGCCCGCTTGTCCGCATGCCAATCTCTGCAACACTCCTGCCTGCCTGCCTGCCTACAAGATGGGGTAAGTGTGGGACTTGTCCTGACTTTGGGGGGGTCTCTGCAAAGTACCCCACCTGTGATACTGCCTGCAAAGTACCCCCACCTGTGATACTGCCTGCAAAGTACCCCACCTGTGATACTGCCTACAAAGTACCCCCAACTGTGATACTGCCTGCAAAGTACCCCCACCTGTGATACTGCCTGCAAAGTACCCCCACCTATGATACTGGCTGCAAAGTACCCCCACCTGTGATACTGGCTGCAAAGTACCCCCATCTGTGATACTGGCTGCAAAGTACCCCCACCTGTGATACTGGCTGCAAAGTACCCCCACCTGTGATACTGCCTGCAAAGTACCCCGACCTGTGATACTGGCTGCAAAGTACCCCCACCTGTGATACTGCCTGCAAAGTACCCCCGCCTACGATACTGGCTACAAAGTATCCCCACCTGCGATACTGGCTGCAAAGTACCCCCACCTGTGATACTGGCTGCAAAGTACCCCCACCTGTGATACTGGCTGCAAAGTACCCCCACCTGTGATACTGGCTGCAAAGTACCCCCGCCTGCGATACTGGCTGCAAAGTATCCCCACCTGTGATACAGGCTGCACAGTACCCCCACCTGTGATACTGGCTGCATAGTACCCCCACCTGTGATACTGGCTGCTATATACCCCACCTGTAATGCTGAGCTGTATACTGTGTCCTGTGATGCTGAGCTGCATACTGTGTCCTGTGATGCTGAGCTGTGTACTGTGCCCTGTGATGCTGAGCTGTATACTGTGTCCTGTGATGCTGAGCTGTATACCGTGTCCTGTGATGCTGGGGCTGTGTACTGTGCCCTGTGATGCTGAGCTGTATACTGTGTCCTGTGATGCTGAGCTGTATACTGTGCCCTGTGATGCTGAGCTGTATACTGTGCCCTGTGATGCTGAGCTGTATACTATGTCCTGTGATGCTGAGCTGTATACTGTGCCCTGTGATGCTGAGCTGTATACTGTGTACTGTGATGTGATGCTGAGCTGTATACTGTGTACTGTGATGTGATGCTGAGCTGTATACTGTATCGTGTGATGCTGAACAGTGCACTCCTGACACAATATGTGGAATACAGGGGACGGAGTGGGTGGATTCTATAAGGGGTGGGGCTTATTAGAAGTAGGAGGGGTCAAAAGGGAAGGGCGTGGCCTGGTGCCCCCCATCCTAAAACTTCACCAGCCGCCACTGTATTCCTGTGTGCTGTGTGAAGCAGGGGCATCTCTTCTTTTTAATCAGCTCTCAGAGCTCTCCTCACTGAGCTCTGCAGAGTGTAATTTCAGCTTTCTGCCCTCTTTGTAATGAACATTCAGACAAGCTTTATAAATTCTAGACTTTAAATAGATGTAGAGAAGAGAAGTCTGCAGTACAACTTATGTAGGAGGGTTTGTTTTATCTCTGTGTATCACTTGAGGCCAGTCACTTCACTGAGTATATGAAATAGTTTACAACCACTTTAACCACTTCCACACCGTGCACAGTATATTTAATGCGGCAGTGGGGACGTGTACCGCGAATCGCCTTAAATAAACGATTTGCAGAGTGGCCGTTAGGGGCGTGTCAGCACAGCCGGCGGCACGCGTTCGTGCCCGCCGCCCTCCGGAGGAGTGTGCCCGTGGCTCGGGCGGACCCGAGCCAAAGAAGGGGGAACCGCCTTCTGACAGTGGGGACATAAGAGATCTACTGATCCCTGTCACTGGGATCAGTTAGATCTCTTATGCCCATAGCAGCCCAGCCCCCTCACAGTTAGAACACGCCTAGGGAACACAGTTAACCCCTAGATCTCCCCCTGCAGGTTAACCCCTTCACAGCCAATGTCATTTACACAGTAATCAGTGCATTTTTATAGCACTGATCCCTGTATAAATGCCAATGGTCCAAAAAGTGTCTAAATGGTCTGACATGTCCGCCCCAATATCGCAGTACCGCTAAAAATCGCAGATCGCCGCCATTACTAGAAAAAAAAAATAGATCAATAAAAACCCCAGAAATTCATTTTCATCATCCATAAACGCAGCAACTTTTGTGCAAACCAATCAATAAACGCTGATTGCGATTTTTTTACAAAAAATATAAGGGAGAATATAAATCGGCCAAAAATTATAAAAAAAAATGTTTTTTTATATTTTTTTGGATTTGTATTTTAGCAAAAAGTAAGAAATATTGTTTTTTTTTGCAAAATTGTCGCTCTTTTTTTGTTTATAGCGGTGATCAGAAATTACGCAGAGACGATCAAATACCACCAAAAGAGAGCTCTACTTGTGGGAAAAAAAGGACACAAATTTCGTTTGGAGAAAACGGCGCGCGACCGCGCAATTGTCAGTTAAAGCGCCACAGTGCCGAATCGCAAAAAGTGCTCTGGTCCTAATGTGGGAAATCCTTCCGGAGCTGAAGTGGTTAAAGCGGTTGTCTACCCAATTTTTGTACTTTTACCTACAGGTAAGCCTATAATAAGGCTTACCTGTAGGTAAAATGAATATCCCCTAAACCTGTACGGTTTAGGAGATATTCCCTCTCTAAAATGTTGCGGCGTTACGGCGCATGCGCCATGTATGGCCCGGCAAAGGCCCGTACCCGGAAGCAAGATCCGAGGGAAGATGTCCGCTCCTTCAAAGAGGACCGAGCAGCCCAGTCGGATCTTCGTTTCAAGGTAAATATTTCATAATGAACTAGTATGCGGTGCATACTAGCTCATTATGCTATTGTCTTGCAGGTTTTTATTTTATTTTATTTTTTTTAATGAGTAGACAACCGCTTTAAAGGAGAAGTACAGCCAAAGCTTGTTTGCCTGTACTTCTCCGGTGGATCACAGGAGTGCAGATCATTCTGTGAACCATTTTCAGCAGACAGTGGGCTGAAGCCCGCTGTTGGCTGACATTGCAGAGCTGTTCCAGGCTTGGAAAAGATCATGACCATATGGTTAGGATCTGTCCACATGCCTAAACCAGCACCAAGCTCAGCCTCTCAATGAGCTGCTGAGAGCCTGAGCCGGCCGCTCCCGCCCTTTCAAAGCCCAGCACTCCAATGAGCACCAGTTGGGGAGGGCAGAGCAGAGAGCTGG
>BLSH010176427.1:2045598-2058879 GCA_018402905.1 Glandirana rugosa
ATAATATCGTTTTTCATTTTTTATAACAAGGAAAAAGTTTTAGTAGTGAGAAACAAATATCGCGTTTTTTATTTTTGGCGTCTCCAATAGTTTATGGTGGTTTTCTTTCGAGATAAACACCCCTTTTTTCCTACGGTTAAAACAAACCCATGTTGTGGCGTACTGGTACGTTAACAGTAAGTTTCTCACTGTCGTGACTTTTGATCTCAACTCGCATGTGGACCTGTAAGCCCAAGACGACCAGGCAGGCTTGAAGCCCTGTTTCAGGCCCAGGCCCAGGCCTGCCTTGGGCTTGCTAGCGTGCCTGTTGCTTGGGGTAACTTTAGTTACCCTGATTTCAATGGGGTTCGTTGTCCGTGCGATCGTTCGGGTTCCGTCCGGACCCGGACCCGGACTTTGTCCCGAAGTTCGGACGGACCAGCAGAACCCGAATGTCCAGGTGTACGCTCAACTCTAGTTTTCAGTGCTGTCACTCTTTGAATGACAATTGCATGGTCATGCGGTGTTGTACCCAAACAAAATTGGCATCCTTTTTTCCCCACAAATAGAGCTTTCTTTTGGTGGTATTTGATAACCTCTGCGGTTTTTATTTTTTGCGCTATAAACAAAGAGTGATGATTTTGAAAAAGGAACAATATTTTTTACTTTTTGCTATAATAAATATCCAAAAAAAAAACAAATGTATTCATCAGTTTAGACCGACATATATTCTTCTACATATTTTTGGTGAAAAAAATTGCATAAAGCGTATTTTGATAGGGTTGCACAAATCTTATAGCGCCTACATACTATGGACATTGGTTTATGGCATTTTTATTTTATTTTTTTACTGGTAATGGCGGCGATCAGATCTAAAAATAGACACTGATTACTGTATAAATGTCATTGGCAGGGAAGGGGTTAACACTAAGGGGGCAGTGAAGGGGGTAAAAGTGTTCCCTGCATGTGTTCTGTGTGAGGGTGGGGCTGACAGGGACACAACAGATCTAACTGATCCCGATCACAGGGATCAGTAGATCTGTCATGCCCCCCTCACAGAGCAGGGAACCGCCCTGTTCACATTGGTGGTTCCCCGTTCTGGCTCTCTGTGCAGGGATCAAGGGTCTCCAACGGACATCGAGTCTGCCTGACCCGCGGGCACGCTCACACGGCGTGCGGCGGCGGCGAGAGCGCGCCCGGCGCGAGCAAAAGACGAGGACTATTGACTGCCTCCCGGCATTTCAGATCCGCGCTGTAGCCGTCAATCGGCTATAGCGCGGATCTGAAGCGGTTAAAGACTTAAAGGTAAAGTTGTCAGAACTGAACTAAATACAGTGTTATTACAGTTTTTTGGGACTGTGGTGTCAGGGGATAAAAAGGAGTGGTCTGGCATGAATCTGGTCATTCCTCTGCCCTCCTCCTGCCTGAACCCATAGAGGTCAATCCACGCAGAGTTTGTTGGTTCAATACAGTATATGTGCTTGTTTTACATTTCCTTCAATTGTTCTTCTTTGATTGTTTCTGCTGCCAGGGTTATTTGTTGCAGTAAATCCAGTGGTGTATTTAGGTTTTGTGCTGCCCTAGGCCTGACTAAACTCATGCACCCCCTCATTTAAATATGAACCACCCCTTCCTGTCAAGGTCACACCCTTCCTGTTTAATACCCACCCTGAAATTTTACTGTGGGGACACTAGGTCTGAGGGCCTTGGGGGTGGGGGAGAGAAATGGATCCCTTAAGAGATTTAAGATATTTCCTCACACTTCCTGTTTGGCTATGGGGCAGCACAACAACTCATTGGTTGGGACCCGCCGCCTGGGTCCCTTGGGATGCCCAGGTCCCCTACATATGTAACGGCTGCCCCCCATGATGGCGGCTGTGCGGGTATTGTCATACCGACAGCAAGTCCAAGTGCTTTATGGGGTGCCTGACCGGTTTGTCTCCCGGCCCAGTCCACCCCATAAGACTGGCGCTACACTAAAAGTGTAGTGCAAGCCGGCGGGGACTCTTTTCGTGCTGCCCCCCTGCAAAGTGTTGCCCTAGGCCTGGACCTTGTAGGCCTTGGCCAAGATACAGAATTGAGTAAATCCTCAGCAGGTGTCAATTGTAAGTTACTGAGTCTACATTGCTAAAATATCTTTCAGTAAAATAAGATTCATATGACTTATTGCCTAAGTGTGTTGCTAAGTGCATTTTTCTATAACAAGGATATCAGAACCCAGAGTGTCAGAGGTGTCGGAGGACTTGTAAGGTCAGGGCAACCATTGGGATACAGATCTTTCAAGAGGCCCTCACGGGAGTAGTGCTACATGTCTTTAGTTCACATATGTATTCTTGCAAAAATCAGAAGATAATCTTTTAGTTCAGCTACCTGCAAAGAGCAGAGGGGAGGGTGAGTAGCAGGTATAGAAACACAGTAGCTCAATGCAGCTCTTTATTGATTCAAACAACATTACCAGGTCTATTTATGAAAAAATTGTAACTTCCAGTTCTGGCGCCACATGGGGAAGACGTGAGTCACTTCGGCTCCCTCTGAGACCCGCCACATCTGCATTTAAAAGCTGTGTTTCTGCCTACTTTTTCTGGGGTGGTGTGCACACACAGCTAGCCTGCTGCCTCATGGACCACTTTGTGGATCACTGCAGCTCCTGCTCACAATCCCTTCCTGACACAGGCTCTGATATGCCTCCCAAGATAGAGGCCACACAGAGAGCAGGAGCTGCAGATCTGGCCAACCTGTTTCCTTCTCTAGTGACCCCGTTCATGGTGGAAGATGAGTCTGCTCATGCCCGCATTGCCCAAGCTGTGGTGTAGCTTCTAACTCCTAAGCTGACTAGATCATGTTGTTCTGCAGAGCATGGAGCAACTCCAAAAAGGAACAATCTCAAAGAATATAGGAGGCTGAACAACGCATCTCAGCAGTGGGAGATCAAGTGCATCAAGTCACTGCAGCTATCATCTCACATACTGGACTACAATAGGCTCTACTTGACAAAGTGGAGGACCTAGAGAACCACTTCTACTACAAAAATTTAAGGACCATCGACCTTCGGAATCCTACAAGCCTGCTGTTCTATATAACCTCTGTTCTACTCGCTTTGCAGTGACCCTGGGTTTATGTATAACTTATTTGGTGGAATTAGGGCATCAGGCAGGCCCCCATCTATGAGAATTGCACACCCTAAGCCAGTCATTGTGCACTATTTGAATGATGCTGACAAACAGACCCCTCTTCAGCAATCACAGGGCCCGTCGCCTCTATGTAGTTGGCCACCCCCTACTGCTGTTCACGGACTACTCTGTTGAAGTCTCCAAGTGGCGTAAGGCCTTTACATCCGTCTACTCTGATCTACACCACAACCTGGTGAAATTCACTCTTGCATACCCGACGACTCTTCGTATTCTGCCATCTTCGGGTATCCAGGTGTCTTTTATCTCCCCCACGAAAGCTAAGCAATATGTCAATATCATGCTGGCAGAGCTTGCCTCATCTAACACCACAAGGGGGGAAGCAATGGATCAAGCTCCAGCCTCCTAGGATTCTGGTTCCCCAGGTCAAATGCAGCCTGAGGAAAGCACCTACCAAATGGTTCCACTGCGCTAACCAGACTGAACTTTCTGGTCTTTGCTGAGTATCCACTAATCCATGTGGTCTATGTTTTCCAGTTTCTTTTTTTCAGGTGCTAACTTATAATTGCCCAGATTACACCTTACACCTAGCTTGATATTTCATGTCACTTATTGTTACCGGCCTTATATGGGAACCAACATCTTATCCCCCTTCCTCTTCTTTCAGGGGTGTATACCAATGCATAGTGCATACCTGTTGTTTTTTCTGCCCCAGCTCACAAGCAGGTGTGCTCTTGGTTCTTTTTTATTATACTCCCTTGATGTGGGGGGATCAGAAGCTGGTGGACAATGGTTTTCTTCTCTGTATCCACCTATGTGGAAAAAAAGTGGTCCATGATGGCTTTTATGTAAAGGGCTTTGTTGTGTTCTGGATCCAAGGGCTATCCTTGCAAGTCCAGGCTCCTCCACACGGAGGTGCACACCACTCCTTTCAAATCACTGATTTGGATATCATGCGTAGCCATGTGCCCCCCTGGGTGTGGCTGATAGTAGTGGTTCACCTGCCCACTGCCCTCAATCACACTATGTTCACACATCCGGAGTCACGGAACAGGCCGGTACTTTGTTTTGTTTTTTTATTTGAGGGGATAACACTTGGATGGGGAGAGGGGTTAACTGTGGGATGCCCAAAGAATTAGATCAAAGGACCTTCTATATACATCTGCAGTATATACAGTATCTCACAAAAGTGAGTACATCCCTCACATTTTTGTAAATATTTTATTATATCTTTTCATGTGACAACACTGAAGAAATTACACTTTGCTACAATGTAAAGTATTGGGTGTACAGCTTGTATAACAGTGTAAATTTGCTGTCCCCTCAAAATAACTCAACACACAGCCATTAATGTCTAAATCGCTGGCAACAAAAGTGAGTACACCCTAAGTGAAAATGTCCAAATTGGGTCCAATTAGTCATTTTCCCTCCCCGATGTCATGTGACTTGTTAATGTTACAAGGTTGCAGGCACGAATGGGGAACAGGTGTATTAAATTTGGTGTTATCGCTCTCACTCTCTCATACTGGTCACTGGAAGCTCAACATGGCACCTCATAGCAGAGAACTCTCTGAGGATCCGAAAAAAAGAATTGTTTCTCTACATAAAGATCGCCTAGGCTATAAGAAGAGTGCCAACTGCCAAGACCCTGAAACTGAGTTGCAGCACGGTGGCCAAGACCATACAGCGGTTTAACAGCACAGGTTCCACTCAGAACAGACCTCGCCATGGTCAACCAAAGAGGTTGATTGCACATGCTCAGTGTCATATCCGGAGGTTGTCTTTGGGAAATAGACGTATGAGTAGAGTTGAGCGAACACCTGGATGTTCAGGTTCGGTGGGTTCAGCCGAACTTCGCGAAAAACTTCGGGTTCGGTTGAAGGGATGGGGGTTCAGCCTGTCAGTGCTCAGACCATACGCCACACATTGCATCAAATTGGTCTGCATGGCTTGCGTCCCAGAAGGAAGCCTCTTCTAAAGATGATGCACCAGAAAGCCTGCAAACAGTTTGCTGAAGACAAGCAGACTAAGGACATGGATTACTGGAACCATGTCCTGTGGTCTAATGAGACCAAGATAAACTTATTTGGTTTAGATGGTGTCAAGGGTGTGTGGTGGCAACCAGGTGAGAAGTAAAAAGACAAGCATGTCTTGCCTACAGTCAAGCATGGTGGTGGGAGTGTCATGGTCTGGGGCTGCATGAGTGTTGCCAGCACTGGGGAGCTACAGTTCATTGAGGGAACCATGAATGCCAAAATGTACTGTGACATGCTGAAGCAGAGCATGATCCCCTCCCTTGGGAGACTGGGCCACAGGGCAATATTCCAACATGATAACAACCCCAAACACACCTCCAAGACGACCACTGCCTTGCTAAAGAAGCTGAGGGTAAAGGCGATGGACTGGCCAAGCATGTCTCCAGATCTAAACTCTATTGAGCATCTGTGGGGCATCCTCAAACAGAAGGTGGAGGAGCGCAAGGACTCTAACACCCACCAGCTCTGTGACGTTGTCATGGAGGAGTGGAAGAGGACTCCAGTGGCAACCTGTGAAGCTCTGGTGAACTCCATGCCCAAGAGGGTTAAGGCAGTGCTGGAAAATAATGGTGCCTACACAAAATATTAAAATTTTGGGCCCAATTTGGACATTTTCACTTAGGGGTGCACTCATTTTTGTTGCCAGCGGTTTAGACATTAATGGTTGTATGTTGAGTTATTTGAGGAGACAGCAAATTTAGACTGTTATACAAGCTGTACACTCACTACTTTACATTGTGGTAAATTGTTATTTCTTCAGTGTTGTCACATGAAAAGATAGAATAAAATATTTTTAAAAATGTGAGGGATGTACTCACTTTTGTGAGATACTGTACACTCCAACTTCCTCCAGCTCAAACACTTGCTGACCGTTCCTCTCCTTACTTCACTCTAGCATACTTTTCCGTTTCCTGGCCTGAAAGGCAATTTATCAGGTCGCTTCTTCCTCCACTCCAACTAGCACATGGTGAGGCCTACACTACTGCCAGCAGGACCTCTGGACCATCCATTGTGGGTAAGGTCCACGGGTCCCCATCTGTGAAGCTAAATATGTTGGTGCTAGTGGGGTATTGATGGACTACAACACCTAGCCCATCCTCTTTCAGGCCGCTATGGCCTACCCGACTGCCCAGTGAAACTCCTTTCCCTGATTGGCTCCGCCAACCTCTACAGACTGTCCCTTATCCTCCCCAGCCTGCTCCAGCCTTCTCATCCAGCTCCCAGGGTCTATCACTCACCGACACCGGTGGATCCTTTAAAGAGTCTCAGAATGTAGAACTCTGCTGCTCTCCTGCTTCCTTGTGCTACTCCAGGAATCGACTCCACTCCTGGCTGCACCCAAGCTTCCAGGCTCCAAGGTCACCCACCCCCAGACTGGGGGCTCCCTCCCGGGTGAGGCCTGCTCCACAGCCTCTGCTGCATTCTCCTCTCTTCCACCCGAAATCTCCTCTCCCTGCTGACAGATTGCTGTATTTAAGGCCTGCCAATCCAGACTCTGGATTGGTCAAGGCTCCTTGTCATACATTAGCAAGTTACACCTCCTCATCCATCCCCCTTGCCAGAGCTTTCCCAACTCAAAGGGGAGGAGTCTCCAAGGGGTGTTCCTTCCTTCCATCTCCAGCCACTCCCTAAGCCACTCCCCAGCCCAGATCAAAACATTCAGGCCTGCACCCACTGTCAGGTCTGACTAAATTTTACCTCTCCTAACCAAAAATCTACAAAAAGAGAGCACCTACTACTATGGGGCGCTACACATGCTATATGGTTAATATCATATAATGTTAAGGGGCTAAGATCCCCTGCTAAACGGATGAAGGTTCTCCACCATCTGCGGCATCTCTGGGTGGGTGTGGCCCTACTTCAGGAGATACATCTTTCCGGGGACGAGCTTAAATGCCTTCATAAACTCTGGGTGGGTGAAGTTCTGAGGTCTCCACCCATAGGTCACAAAGCTGGGGTGGCGGTACTTTTTCATAAATAATTTTAATACGCCGTTCGCTGATCAAAGGGGGCAAAAACGCACAATTCACCTGACTGTGGCTTCTCTGGAGATGGCTATAAGAAATTTGCTGAGCAAATGTCTAAAATATTTTCTCGGCTGTTATGTATATTCCTTTAGTGGCCGTAATGCTTTATTTTCCTGATTGATAGAGCTAACAATCAAAGAAAATATACATATTATTCCAAATATGGGATTATTTGTGCAAGCTGAGCGAATGCATGGAACATTCTCACTGAGATTTTTTTTATATATAAATATACCCATAAATATAAATGGTTTTTAAATAAAACAAACAACCAGGTTTTGGTATGAATTACTTTCAAACCTCTGTACAGCACAGACTGGGCAGAAGTGGACTTCAATCAGTTGAGCTGCATACAAATGTGTTCGAAAAGGAACACGCTGATCAGAATAAAGAATAAACTGAGTAGAGGGATGACTTTATCCGCCTACTGCTGCTCTTTCACTACTCAGCAAGTTGTGGTCAGAGAGAAAAAAACTCTGTATTACTTAACTGTAAGTGGTGTCATCCACCTAGCTGTGCTGTGTGAGAGGGTTGTGTAAATCACACATACAAATCTTTTGGCAGATAAGACAGTTCCCTTATATATATTTCAACTGTGTGTTTGACCGTTTGCCTGGAATTCAGCTTAAAGCAGGCAAAACAGATTTTGTATATGTGATTCAAACACTAAATTATGTAAATGTCTGTTCATTTTTTTCATATTAGCTAGCACATTGTCTTATCTGACTATGATAAAATATGTTAGTTGTAATCATGTATTAATATTCCAGAAACATACATTTTGTCTCTTTGTAAGCACTTGAAATAGGATCTAGGCAGCCTTCCTGGGACTAGGTGCCATCACTCCTCATGAATTAAATGTCCAAATGAAAACCTGGCAGGGAAATCAGAAATAAATGGCAATTAATGTCCAATTTTCATTGTACCTGGCAGCAATTTTCATAGCAGAGGAGAATATAATAGGACTAATTATTGTTGGGAGCAGAACTAAAAAAAAATGTTCTCTTATATGGAACATCAATTCTCATAGGCAGACTCTATAACATTGGATGTGGACTACAGCAAGCTAAACCGGCAGTCCAAAGGAGGGCAGAGCTATAGGGTCGGAGAAGGAAGGTGTTTAGCATTTGCTTTAAATGGGGATTCTGATCCTCCTTTATTCAAAGAAGTGCTAAACCATGTTCTGAACAGTTCTAAAATATTTGAATGGATTTTGCTATTTAGACACAAAATCGATAAGTAGTTCTGCCACTAGAACAGCAAAAAAAGCTGCTGACAGGTAAAAAGTCCAGACACATAGAAGTGCCTTCATATATCTGCAGCAGTTTTTAGTATCCCTGCTCTGCTCATTGATATTGCAGCATCAAGTAATGTCAATACTTGCCCACCCACTTGGGAGAACACAAAAAGTTAATGTAGCCAATGTCCCCCTTAGGCGTGGCTGAGTGTTATGGTTAATCTGCTCACACTGCCCTCAATCACATCCACACCACTCCAGAGTCACAGAACAGGCTGGTACTTTGTTTTGTTTTGGTTTATTAGGGGAATTGAACTGGGATGGGGATTGGGATGTTGGGGGATGCCCCAAAGAAACCTCTATATACACCTCTGTATATACATCACTCCTTGTACTCCAGCACATCACTTGCTGCTTCAAACTCCAGTTCCGTTCCCCAGCACATCACTTGCTTCTTCAAACTCCAGTTCCTCTCTCCTGCACAGTACTTTCTCTTCCAAGCCCAGAAGGAAATTTACTAGGCCTTCTCCACTTCTTCAACCTGACTAGCACATGGTGAGGCCTGCCATGCTGCAAGCAGGGCCTCAGAACCACCCATTACAAGTAGGGACAGTTGGTCCCCATTTGTGTAGAAACACTGCTGTGCTAGCCGGCTAGATGGACTACTACTCCCAGCCCATCCTCTTTCTCCAGGTCCTGACAGCTGCGTTGGCCTTCTCCACTGCCACCATGACACCACAGTCCCTCACTGACTTCTGCATCCTTGCAGATTGTCTCTAACCCCAATCTGCTCCGGCATGCCTCCACAGCCTTCCAGGGTGTGTACCACTCACGGACCACCCAGTGGACTCCTTGCTGAGCTTCTCCAGTAGCACTGTCTGTAGCTCTCCTGTTCCCTTGTGCTTCTCCTCCAGGATCTCATTGTCCTCCTGGCTGCACCTGAGCTCCCAGGCTTCAAGGTCACCCCCCCCCCAGACTGGAGACTCCCAGGTGAGGCCTCTGCAACCTCAGTTACATTCCAGCTCTTCCATCCAACTCTCCTCCAGATTGGGCTGACCCTGGGTATTTAAGGAGGCCTGCCCCTTGCCAATCCAGATTGGGGATTGGTCAGAACACCCCAGATGGCTACACCTCCCTCCCAGCTCTCTGCCCAGAAACCTTCCACCAGTTTCTGGAAAGAAGCGGGAGGTTCTGGTGACCTCATCTGTGAATCACCCAGTCCTACCTGAGCCACTCCCAGCCCAGAAACAAAAACAATCAGGCCTGCACTTCAGTCAGGCCTGATTAAATTTTCCTCACCTACCAAAAATCCTCTCACTAGCTTTACTGTTACACATAAAGTGTGAGGATTTATATAGTTAACAATCATAAGCCATTGTTATTAACTTCTGTATTGTTGGTTAGTACACTACCATCTTGTGGTTGTTTTTGGATATTGCACCTTTCCTTCTGTGTTCCCTCCCATCTTCTGAGCTAATTTATTCTTCCTGCTTCACTCTGTGATGTAGTTTCCTTTTCCTAGTGCGCTTTGTGATGTAACTTCCGCTTCCTGTGTCCTCTCTCTGTCTTATGAGGAAGAATATGAGGAAGAATATGGCTACACGTTTGTAGGCCTCACACAATCTGCTTACATCCTAAGACACATTACCATGTTTTGACCTGCTAATACCATCTTTCAACCATCTGCCACATTTGTTGTATGCTGTACCTGCAATTTGCAATAAATAGACGCTTATGGAAGAATCAGTTCTGGTGAGTTCAAGCTATCTGATAAAGACTGTCCGCGGTGATTATATCTGCTTATACAGGCCAGGCATAGAGGTCTCAGCAAGGGATAAGTCACTATTACAACAGTTGGAGTCAGAATAGTCAAAACATGTGGTATAATTCCTGCTGTGTAGATTTGTATGTTTAATCTGCAATCAAGCTCAGTGCCATCCGCCATCTTTTGAAAGCACATGGCCGCACAAGCTTACTGCACTTCACCTGTGAATGTTAAAAATTGTTTCTCTGCATTGGACTGTGTTATCCCACCTGTCTAAGCTGCTGTTCATCTTCTTAAAGAGACAGTAACCACTTTTTGAAAAACTTGAAAAAATGTCTAGACAAGCTTCCGAACATTCTTTTATCGCTGAATTTACACAGATACATCATGCCTCTGACCACACAGATGTACAGAAAGCAGATTCTGTAAATATCGCAGAGCAAAGTGTAAGATCCAATCGCAAAATTATACCAACACAGAAACTCAGAGAAAACTATAAAACCACCAGAGATGAGTTCTCCAGCAATCTGCCAGAACTGTGGGACAAAATGACTCACTCTATGTCAGTCTTGCCACACTGCAATCAACAAGCTGAATTAAGAAATTCTACAGAACGCCTATCTGCAGCGTATGAGCGCTACCAGCGACTGTCTGCAAAATACACAGCTTTCTTAAAGGACTCTAATATAGAGGGCTCTTTAGCAGAACTGACTAAGACAGATGAACTAAACCAACAAAGAGATCTCTTAGTGCAAGATGCCAAGGATAAGGCGGAACTCCGCATCACTAAAATGCAGGAGAACAGATCTCATAAATCCACATCTACAAAGCTTACAACACATTCTTTAGATCTTCTTGCTCTAGAAGCTCAACATTAAGTGACAAGCTAATAGAAGCCCGTGCAAGTCTAGAAGCAAATAAATTGTGAAGCTCATTTGCTAGAAAAGAAGCTGAAATGGAAGCCTAGAGCAAAGCTCACCAAGCTGAAGTGGAGGCTCAAAGCAAAATTCTTCAAGCAGAGATGGAAACTCGCCAAGCAGAGATAGAAGCTCAGAACAAAGCTCACCAAGCAGAGATGACAGTTCGCCAAGCAGAGATAGAAGCTCAGAGCAAAGTTCACCAAGCAGAGATAGAAGCTCAGACCAAAGCTCGCCAAGCAGAGATAGAAGCTCAAAGCAAAGCTTGTGAAGCAAAGGCGGAATCCCAAATAAAAATTCTGAAAATTGAAAGGGAGGAAGCAGCTGCCCGAGCAAGGCTAAAGGTCCTTGAGCAAGCAATGGGAGGAAGTATTAACTTGGACTGTCCTATTCCAGCAGAAGATGAAGATCCAATTGAACGCACCAGTGAATATGTGCTAAGGCATAGTGTTTGCAATGATACAGAATCCTCTCCTGTACCACCTACTAACATTACTGTTTGGACTCTTAACACAGAGACCTCTGACATGCACAAGCCTGAGCCTCTTCAAGTCCACAAAGCAAGCATATCCACACAGCAAACCACACCACCTCCTGGTAACGACAAGGTAACTGCCAGTGAGAAGCAACAGTTCAAGCAACAGCCAGCAGAAGCCTTAGACACTAAGCTGAATGCCTTTGCAACATCATTTTATACTGGTAACCTTCACCCTTACTCACCAGAGAACTTTCACACCCAAGAGGTACCACAAGTTACTTTGGCACCAAAGAGTGAGAAATCAGACCTGCCTGACTTCGTCAGATATATGATTTGCCGCAAGCTCATTAACATTAGCCTCTCTCTGTCAAGGAGGAACTTGATTTGCTCATAAAGTGGCTGGGGCCAGAATCTGCAGATCATATTAAAAGGCTGAGAGCAGTACATGTTGAGTACCCAGATGCAGGTCTTGCTGCTGCATGGGCAACACTTGAACAAACCTATGGTAGCTCTGAAGCCATAGAAAGTGCTCTATTCAAAAGACTGCAAAACTTTCCAAAAATAGGAAACAATCATTGCAAGCTTCAAGAACTAAGTGACCTCCTCATGGAGCTACAATTGGCAAAGGCAGACCCTCGTCTACCTGGGCTAAGCTACCTGGACGTAAAGTTGCCATTGAGTGCACAGAATGCAGTAGTGACAAACACGTTACAGCTATGCATCCTGCTCCACTTCCAGACAATCCACAGCAGCCATCTACATTGAACCCTGCATCAGATCATGGCGGGGAGCAACAAAGCCATGCTCCAGCCATTACAAAGATCTCTTCTTCATGTACTGAGGTCTGTGGAGAAGGATCAAGCCACAAATGCTGTGCCAAGGTATGTCTAGTCAAAATATATCCAAAGGATCAATCTGAGAAAGCTACCAGGATGTATGCCATTATAGATGAGCAGAGCAACAGATGCCTGGTTAAGCCTAAATTCTTTGAGATCTTTGGCATAAAGGGACATGCAACACCATATACTCTCAACACTTGTTCTGGTCATGTAGAAACCTCCGGCAGAAGGGCCTATGGGTTCATGGTCTCTAGTGTTGAGCGAACCCGGACTGTAACGTTCGGGTCCGTACCGAACTTTAGGGTGTCCGTGGCACGGACCCGGACCCGGACATTTCAAAAATCGTTCGGGTTCGGTCCGGGGTTCTGCTATTTTACTCCACGTGTTGAGAAGCTGCAGGGCAGCCAATCAACAAGCGTTTCACTACTTTGCCCTTAGAAGCCATCACAGCCATGCCTACTAATGGCATGGCTGTGATTGGCCGGTGCATCATGTGACCCAGCCTCTTTATAAGCTGGAGTCACAGTGCTGCAGTCACATGCTCCTTGGGTTAGTATAGGGAAAGGTAGCTGACGGCGTGAGGGACAGATTTTAGCCATTTTAAGACCTGATCCTGCATCCTGAGATAGATTACTTTACTACTGCTGTCTGTGCTGTTGCTCTGAGGACAGATAGCAGAAATTAGAGATTTCACATACCGCTGCTTTGAGTTGCAGATCAAGCTCTGCATAGAACAACGATCGCTACGATCGTGCTCTACGATCAGATTGTTGGGGGAATTTGAGATTTCAAATACCGCTGCTTAGAGTTGGAGATTTGCAGATTAAACTCTGTCCAACGAAACGATTGTACGTTCGTACACAACGATCAGATTG
>BLSH010176427.1:2064056-2096248 GCA_018402905.1 Glandirana rugosa
AAGTTACAGTCGTCAATACCGTTGACCGAGAGAAGACTTGGAGTATTCATGAGGATGTTCCAACAACCAATCCAATCCTGGTCATTCTTCTTGTAGTAAGTCCCTATACGGAACAACGAACCGTGACCTTAGTTTGTGATGGGACTAAACGAAACCGAAAGCACCCACTATGTAAGGTTTCTTTCCGTCTATGGTCGTGAGCAGTACAAGTTCTTCTCCACCTCGACCGAGTCGCACTAGTAACAGTTTCTAGGAAAAGTATTTACGTTACTTTACAAGGAAGTAAAGTCCGGACAAGACATCACAAGCGACTTCACTCAACTTAGATCTATTTCGAACAAGTACTAATAAACCTGTCCGTGCGATCGTTCGGGTTCCGTCCGGACCCGGACCCGGACTTTGTCCCGAAGTTCGGACGGACCAGCAGAACCCGAACTTCCAGGTGTTCGCTCAACTCTAATGGTCTCCCATATCAAGGCAAAAGAAGGGCATAACCTATGCCATCACCACTTAAGGCACGTGGTTACTGAAATTCAAAGATGAATCTAACAGCTGTGTTGCACCATTACCTCTTCTTGCTACAAGAATCAGACTTCCAAATAATCATGAACAAGCTTTATCTAGATTCAACTCACTTCAGCGAACACTACAGAACAGGCCTGAAATGAAGGAACATTTCATTGCATTTATGAAAAGGATCTTTGACAATGATCACGCTGAGCCAGCTCCACCTCTTCTTGAACATGACGAGTGCTGGTATCTGCCTTTCTTTGGAATGTATCACCCACGAAAGCCAAAGCAAATCAGGGTAGTGTTTGATTCCAGTGCCAAGCAACAAGGCATATCCCTGAATGATGTTCTTCTTACTGGTCCTAACCTAACCAACAACCTTGTAGGAGTACTTATGAGGTTCAGAAGAGAGCCAGTTGCCATAACTGCTGACATTGAACAAAAGTTCCATTGCTTTGTAGTAAGAGAAGACCATAGGAACTTTCTAAGATTTCTGTGGCACCATGACAACAACATAAACAATGAAGTGATTGAATACATGAAAGCATGTATTCGGAAACAGTTTCTCACCTGCTGTTGCAACATATGGTCTACGTAGGACGTATGGAGAAAAGGAGTATGAAAAGGAGTATGGTGCAGATGCTCGACACTTCATTGAGAGAGACTTCTACGTGGATGATGGACTCAAATCCTTACCCACAGATGAAGAAGCCTTAGACCTGCTCTAAAGGCCAACCTCAAACTTCATAAGATTGCCTCAAACAGTGCTGCTGTAATGAAAGCCTTTCAGCCTGGCGATCATGCCACAGGATTTAAAGATTTAAATCTTGGAATGGACATGCCTCCTGTTCAGAGAAGTCTGGGCTTACGGTGGAACTTATTTAACCACTTGCCGACCGCCGATCGGCATCTGACGGCGGCAAAGTGGCTCTGTAAGGCGAAACGCCGTCATACAACGGCAGCTGCCAGATCACGCACAGTGAGCGCTCGGGCCGCCGGAGGCGCGCCCGCGCGCTCACTGTGTCCGGGGAGGGCCACGGAGCTGGTGCGGCGGAGCCGATCTCCGCTGGCCACCCGCGATGCCCCCCCCCCGGAGTGAAAGAACGGAGGTCCGTGTAAGTAAACACGGACCTCCGTTCTGTGAGGGGGGAAGGGCTGTGATCAAAGCCTTCCTCTACACGGAAGGTGTGATCACTTCCCTTCTCCTGTTAGGGCAGCCCCCATACAGTAAGAACACGCCCAGGGAACACAGTTAACCCTTAGAGCGCCCCCTGTGCTGCCCCCTCAAAATAACACACAGCCATTAACCATTTGCCAACCGCCTGCCACAGCATGACAGCGGCAAGATGGCTCGTTATCGCGAAACGCCGTCACCTGACAGCGGCGACGATAACTAGCATTCACTCTGTCCGGGGGGGGGCAGGGAGTGGGTAGGGAGGACTTGATCACCGCTGGCTACCCGCAGTGGAAGAACGGAGGTCCGTGTAAGTAAACACGGAACTCTGTTCTGACAGAGGGGGAAGGGCGGTGATCACAGGCTTCCTGTATATGGAAGCCGTGATCACTCCTCTCCCCCTGCCCGCCCAGCACCAATACAGTTAGAACACAGTGAGGGAACACAGTTAACCCTTAGAGCGCCCCCTACAGGTTAACCCCTTCACTGCCAATGGCATTTACACAGTAATCAGTGCATTTTTATAGCACTGATCGCTGTATAAATGCCAATGGTCCCAAAAAAGTGTCAAAATGGTCCGACATGTCCACTGAAATATCGCAGTACCCCTAAAAATGGCAGATCACCGCTATTACTAGTAAAAAATAAAAAATAAATAAAAACCCCAAAAATGAATTCTCATCATCCGTAAACGCGACCACTTTTGCGCAAACCAATCAATAAACGCCGATTGCGATTTTTTTTATCACAAATATGAGGAAGAATATAAATCGGCCAAAACCGATGAAAAAAAAATGTTTTATTATATTTTTTTTTTTGGATTTGTATTTTAGCAAAAAGTAAGAAATTTGGGTTCTTTTGCAAAATTGTCGCTCTTCTTTTGTTTATAGTGGCGATCAGAAATGACGCAGCGGTGATCAAATACCACCAAAAGAAAGCTCTATTTGTGGGAAAAAAGGACGCAAATTTTGTTTGGGTACAACGCCGCACGACCGCGCAATTGTCAGTTAAAGCGACGCAGCGCCGAATCGCAAAAAGGGCTCCGGTCCTAAAGTGTGAAATCCTTCCGGGACTGAAGTGGTTAAAGACACCTTTGGTTTTCAAGTCAGCTCTGCAGACAAGCCATTCACCAAACGTGGTGTCCTGTCAGTGGTGAACAGTCTACACGATCCACTGGGATTTGCAGCTCCCATCACCATACAAGGTAAATCCTTATTAAAACAATCATCAGAAACTATTCAAGATTGGGATGCTCCGCTACCAACAGACAAATATTCAACGTGGAAGACCCGGAAACAATCTCTACACGCCTTAAATGGAATTGATATGCCATGCTGCTGCACTTCAGCTTCCCTTGTTGCAAGTCAGAGAAAAGAGATTCACATCTTAGATGCATCCACTGAGGCCATAGCAGCTGTTGCCTACCTCAAGGTAAGAGACTCTCACAATCAAACCCATGTAGGGTTTCCGTTTGGCAAAGCTAAGTTAGCGCCTAAGCCTGAGCACACAATTCCCAGGCTTGAACTTTGTGGGACTGTACTAGCTGTAGAAATGGCAGATTTTATACTGCGTGAGCTAGACATTCAAATAGATGACATCAAATTCTACACAGACAGCAAAGTTGTTTTGGGCTACATATACAATCGGACAAAACGCTTCTTTGTCTATGTCAGCAACCGTGTAGAAAGAATCAGAAAATCCTCAAGGCCTGAACAATGGCACCATGTTCCATCAGAACATAATCCTGCAGATCATGCCCCCAGACCAATGTCTGCAAGTGCCTTTGCAAATTATTCTTGGTTAACAGGACCTGAACTTCTGCTGGATCATACAGAAGAAACTACACCTGAGGTCTTCAGTCTTCTAGATCCTGTCAACGATCCTGAGATTCGTCCTGAAGTCAAGACTTTTGCTGCTGATCTGAACCCTAATCTCCAAATTGGAGAGCCCGTCCTACTCAAAGACCAGCAAGTCGAAAGTATTGAATGGCCTATGGGACTCAATGTAAAGACCATTCCTAGAGATGATGGTATGGTGCGTAAAGTAGAGGTGAAGGTTGCCAGACAAGGAACTGTAAATACTTTCCTCAGACCCATCACAGAACTTGTTTTACTCTTGCCTTTTGGAGACTGAACTTGCTTAGTTGGGTCTGTTGGATTCAATTTCTACCACAAGAAGAATATGCCTTGAACTTTAAGTGACACTTCTTGATGCCTTCTTGAATTGTTGTTGCATATATATGGGTGTTATTTTTTGTCTTTCAGGTTTTCAAGATAACTGCAAATTTCACTATTGTTTATTTGCATTGCATAACTACTGTTATGGTATAGCATAGTGGTAATTGCAATACCAGACGGGGAGTGTGCTGTTACACATAAAGTGTGAGGATTTATATAGTTAATTTTCATAAGCCATTGTTATTAACTTCTGTATTGTTTGCTTATGTGTTCCCTCCCATCTTCTGAGCTAATTTCCTCTTCCTGCTTCACTCTGTGATGTAGTTTCCTTTTCCTAGTTCACTCTGTGATGTAACTTCCGCTTCCTGTGTCCTCTCTCTGTCTTATGAGGAAGAATATGGCTACACGCTTGTAGGCCTCACACAATCTGCTCATATCCTAGGACACATTTCCATGTTTTGACCTGTAGTTACCATCTTTCAACCACCTGCCACATTTGTTGTATGCTGTACCTGCTATTTGCAATAAACATACGCTTATGGAAGAATGGTGTTGGTGAGTTCAAGCTATCTGATAAAGACTATCTGCGTTGATTATATCTGCTTATACAGGCCAGGCATAGAGGTCTCAGCAAGGCATAAGTCACTATTACAACAGTTGGAGTCAGAATACTAGCTCCTACCCAAGCAGGGGGCGCTACATTATTTTTAAAGATTCATTGGAGTTAAAGTGATATTAAACCCATTTTTTTTTATTTTTGCCATTTACTATGCTGAGGGCTGGACTTACATTATGTTTTGCATCTTCAGCGGTTCATGGCTTTCTATCCTCTTGTTTCATACTGTTACTGGACTACTGGCCCCAATTTCTATTGTAAGGATGGCTTCTTGGCTTGCAGGGTCCTATGGATATACAAAAAAGAGGGCGGATGACCCCATCTGGATCTACTACCCTGGAACTACTACATAATAAAATATTAATGCCCGCAGGGACAAGTTAAATTCAAATCTGCCGCATCACTGGCTGAACTGACAGCCCGTGCAGACCAAAGGTCAAAAAGCCACAATATAAGAAAAAGCAACCCCAAAGTGAGGGAAAAAGGGAGGAGCCCCCACAATGAAGAAAAGCGACCGTTTAGGTCACAAAGCAGCAGATGACAATGTAGAAAAATTATGAATGATTTTAATCAATAAAGACAACCTTGTCTCAAATAAGGAGGGAAGGGAATAAGCAGCTGCTCATACATCACACCATACATAACCCAGAGCGCACTCACATTCAACCAATAAAGGCTATAATGTAACCAGTGCTATTCTGGTGTGGGATGTAGCTGAACTAGGAGGGCGGAGGACTCATAATAAGGCAATATGTTGGGAGACTAGGCAGAGGCGTAACTAGAACCTTCAGGGCCCCGGTGCAAGAAATTATGAAGGCCCCCCGACCCCTGGCCAGGGCCCTTCCCTCTTCCCACTGATCCTGGGGCCCTTTACGCCCATTGTGGGTCCCTTTATTACGGTACTGCAGTGGGGCCCTTTCACAAGTTCTGCAGCAGGCCCCAGGGGGACCAGGGAAGCACACAGGGGCCCTGGGAACAGCAGAAGACAAGTAAACTGGATAGAGGAAAATGGAGGAGATTGGGTCCTCTAAATGCCACCCCCGCCATCCCTCCTATTCAGGTGTACAAGGGAGGCACATGGGCCCCTGGACCATTGGGCCCGGTTGCAATTGCAACCCCTGCAACCCCTATCGTTACGCCCCTGAGACTAGGTGACAAATGTCCTTGATGTACCAGGATGTCAAGGATGGTGGAACTCACTGAACAAATAAAAGTCCAATAGTTGATGGAAGGTAACACAAAAGGTGCATGGTGGTAATGATGAATCAGCACAGAGAGTAGTTGGCTTCACAGCAACCATCCATGCTAGCCGTGGCCAGAGCAACTGAGCGATCAAATGGAGGTGGTTCAGATGTTCACATGCAACATAAGACACTGGGAGTTGCTAAGAGTCATAGAATAAAAATGGAATGGCCTCACCCGGTCTTGCGTGTCTCCGGAGCTATGCTCCTAAACAGTCCTGTGATGGAAGTGACTTCAAGGCGTGGTGGGCATACTCATGATTCTCCCCGGCGTATACCGGCGTGTGTAGACAGGAACTTGAACAGTTCAACAAAGATCAGCTCAGGCGGCTAATCACGGTGGACGTCACATGGTCCAAGAGTCTCCGTACGCCGAACAACTTCCGCCCTTCCTTTCCTTCCCTCCTACGTCACGTGCGTGATGACGCACCGCTGACGCGTTTCATTGGCTTAGACTCCAATTTCCTCAGAGCTGAGGAGAAGCTGGAGAACAGGGCTATTTATATCCTTGGTTAATTAGAATGTAGTACTTCGGAGTAGCCATTAGGTGTCACTCTTTCTAGAGCGCCTGATAGACAGGCTGTTAAATAGACAAATAGATATGCTTACAGAAGTTTTCTAAGTGGCTAACTATAACTTATAGGTCTCAACAGTCATCTCACTCACTTACTGGCATTCATCACAAAAAGAGGGGGAGACGTAATTAAAAATAAAAACATAGAGAACGGTCACCAACAGATTGGGGATATAGATAGTTAGAAGCTAAATTATTAAGGAATAATTTGGAATAGGAGGACATGGAGCTCGTTTAAGGAGCAGTCATTATAGATATAGCATCTATAGATAGGGTCCTATGGATCCCTGCTAGAGCCATGTACAGTATTTAGTTGGGCTCCTTGGAAGAGGGCTATAGCCCTGTTTGAAGAAGCCACCTGCACCGACAGCTACAGGCAGCCAGAGAGGACAGCAAACAAAAGGCATTTCCCTCCTACTCCCCAAACAGAAGGCACACCTTACCTCTGTCTACAAGCAAAGTGATTGACAGCAGCTCCCAAGGCTGTTCTTTTGGGGTTGCCTGTGGGCGTCAGTTTTAGTGTCCTCACATGGCTAACAGGGCATGTATACCCAGCAATGATGAGATGTGGTCCAATGCAGGGTTCAACCAAAATTTGCATTCTCAGTGCTTCGAATGAACAGTTCTGATAGTTATCCAGCTCAAACATCCTGCTGCTTCTGCAGCAGAAAGTCATTAAATGAATGGTGCCATTATTACCACCAATAAGTGAATACTTCCTGCTGTGCAGGCTGCTCGTTGTAATTGGCTGCTAAGATGCCCGTATGAACTGTCGTCTTAGCAACCACTATTGTAAGCAAGCCAGAGATGTCATTGAACAATTATGGTTATGACTATATTTGGTCAATGATGTCAGACAGCTCCCAGCCACTTTGTTTATACCAGGGGCTGTCAGTTGCAATATGGAGTGTCAGGATGTGTAAGTAAGATGACTCCTCTGGGCAGACTACTGTGCATTTTTACAGGCTTTTCCACATTCCTTCTCATGCGCATAGGAATTGGGCACATACTCATGTGCATGCACACGCAAATACACATGCGCTCATCTGTGCACATACATATGAGCATTGGCGTGCTAACGCACACTCATGATAGATAGCAGCACCAAATGGGTTATTTAAACTGAGTCAGTGCTCAGGTTCAGTGCTGCTTTGTCTTCAGCCTTCTGTGTGCCCTGAGAACCTGTGATCCTGTATCCTGACTCCAGTTGCTGACCCGGTTCATCTTGACTACTCCCTGAACCCTGCCTGTACTGACCTTGGCTTGCCTTCTGACCATCGCTTCTGCCTTTTCCATTTACTACTGCTCCACTGATCAGCTCCTGACCGGCTTGTGCCTTGACCAAGTTTTCAACTGTGCCTTGTACCTGATCTGCCTTACCAGTGTATGATTCAGCCCATGAGATTCTGCTTTTTCTCTTGCTTTCACCAGTATCTGCCTTTCTTCCGGCCATGTCTGCTTATCTACAGTCTTCTACCAGTACATGCCTCACCTGGCTGCTGTCACTAGTAACAGCTAGCTTCAGTTTGCTGCTCACAAGCTGTCACCCAGCTTGCCTGCTTAAAAATACCTTGGAAAGAAAGAATTAGCTCCGGCGCTAAAGGCCTCTAGGTATGGTGGAAAGAAAAAAGATGCTGGCACAATATTTAGGCAGAGTATCACAATATATAACCCAGGAAAAGTGCAGCGCTAATGTATCAAAGTCATGTGTGAGCTAAACCCAATTGGTAATCACCAGATTTTGTTTAGCTCACACATGATTTTGATACATTAGCACCGCACTTTTCCTGGGTTATACAGCTTGCCTGCTTCACTAAAGACCACTGACGACTGCCCCTGCCTGGCGTGGACACCTTCTCTGCTAGCAAGCCTTACAGACACTCGTGCCACTCTGCACTCCTTGCCTTTGTTCACATTCTCAGGGGCCCCGATTCAGATATGTAAGAGAGGCCTTCTTCAATATACTGTATCAGGCTCTGCTACCAGGTACTTGATATGGAGTCTGTCAGGATCACATTGTCATGTACAGCTGCTGTTGCTTTTTTTTTTCAATGGGTCTCCTGGATTTTCATTTATCATAATTGGCAAGGAACATAATTGACAAGGAACTGTATTAGGCCCCTTTCACAGGGGCTTTCCAATCAGGTCAGCCTGTCAGTTTTTAAGGCGAACCTGATCGGAGCCTCCATTCACTCCTATGGAGCGGCGGATGTCAAGGTGATATGTCCACTGACACCAGCTGCTATCCAATCCGATCCTGTCCCTGAAATCCAGATGGAGGGTGACCCTATTTTCCATCCACCAAAAGACAAACAGGCGGGGTGTACGGTATATTGGAGTGCCGCCTGTTTGTCTTTTGTTGTATCTAAGTGAGCGGTGGCGAGCCGCGGCAGGCACCGTGGTCCATATCAGGCACAGGTCCGGACCTGGAGCAGTGTATCCCCTTTTTTCCTATTTTCCATCCGTCTGGCGGATCAGAAGGGAACGGATGAAAATGAACAGGCGGTCAGTTTTAATCCGATCTCCCCATTAGGGATGGGGTTTGTGTTCGGATCGAACGTATGTTCGATCCGAACATCCCCTGTTCGCTAGTTCGGGTTTTCCCGAACATTATAGGGCGTTCACGGCAACTTTGCGCGCCCCATAATGTTTTAAAATGGCGGCGGAATACCACCCGCTGATTGGTCAAAGCATGCACATGACCTGCATGCTTTGGGCAATCAGCGAGCAGCCTGCTGTGAGAGCTTTGATTGGCTAAAGGCAGGATGCCTTTAGCCAATCACTTCACAGCAGTCTCAATACACGCCCCACACTATATAAAGCCGCTCGTACAGCGACTCTATGATAGTGTGTTGGCGCTGCTTGTAGGTAAAGAGCGCAGGTTCCTGTATCAGGCAGTTTAGATAGCTAGCTTAAAAAAAAACTATAAAAAACAGACAAACATCACAGAAAATAGATAGCTAACTAGATAGATAGTTAGATATCTAAATATATATCTGTCAGTTAGTGCAGACAGGTCAGTGTAGGGAGGGAAAAAAAAAATATATATATATATACAGTCAGGTCCATAAATATTGGGACATCGACACAATTCTAATCTTTTTGGCTCTATACACCACCACAATGGATTTGAAATGAAACATACAAGATGTGCTTTAACTGCAGACTTTCAACTTTAACTTGAGGGTATTTACATCCAAATCAGGTGAACGGTGTAGGAATTACAACAGTTTGTATATGTGCCTCCCACTTTTTAAGGGACCAAAAGTAATGGGACAGATTAACAATCATAAATCAAACTTTCACTTTTTAATACTTGGTTGCAAATCCTTTGCAGTCAATTACAGCCTGAAGTCTGAAATGCATAGACACCACCAGACGCTGGGTTTAATCCCTGGTGATGCTCTGCCAGGCCTCTACTGCAACTGTCTTCAGTCCCTGCTTGTTCTTGGGGCATTTTACATTCAGTTTTGTCTTCAGCAAGTGAAATGCATGCTCAATAAGATTCAGGTCAGGTGATTGACTTGGCCATTGCATAACATTCCACTTCTTTCCCTTAAAAAACTCTTTGGTTGCTTTCGCAGTATGCTTCGGATCATTGTCCATCTGCACTGTGAAGCACCGTCTAATGAGTTCTGAAGCATTTGGCTGAATATGAGCAGATAATATTGCTCAAAACACTTCAGAATTCATCCTGCTGCTTTTGTCAGCAGTCACATCATCAATAAACACAAGAGAACCAGTTCCATTGGCAGCCATATATGCCCACGCCATGACACTACCACTACCATGCTTCACTGATGAGGTGGTATGGTTTGGATCATGAACAGTTCCTTTCCTTCTCCATACTCTTCTCTTCCCATCACTCTGGTAAAAGCTGATCTTGGTCTCCTCTTTCCATAGGATGTTGTTCCAGAACTGTGAAGGCATGTTGTTTGGCAAACTCTAATCTGGCCTTCCTGTTTTTGAGGCTCGCCAATGGTTTACATCTTGTGGTGAACCCTCTGTATTCACTCTGGTGAAGTCTTCTCTTGATTGTTGACTTTGACACACATACACCTACCTCCTGGAGAGTGTTCTTGATCTGGTCAACTGTTGTGAAGGGTGTTTTCTTCACCAGGGAATCCACCACAGTTGTTTTCCGTGGTCTCCTGCGTCTTTTGGTGTTGCTGAGCTCACCTGTGCATTCTTTCTTTTTAAGGATGTTTCAAACAGTTGATTTGGCCACACCTAATGTTTTTGCTATCTCTCTGATGGGTTTGTTTTGTTTTTTCAGCCTAATGATGGCTTGGCTTGCTTCACTGATAGTGACAGCTCTTTGGATCTCATATTGAGAGTTGACAGCAACAGATACCAAATGCAAATAGCACACTTGAAATTAACTCTGGACCTTTTATCTGCTCCTTGTAAATGGGATAATGAGGGAATAACACACACCTGGCCATGGAACAGTTGAGCAGCCAATTGACCCATTACTTTTGGTCCCTTAAAAAGCGTGAGGCAAATATACAAACTGTTGCAATTCCTACACCGTTCACCTGATTTGGATGTAAATACCCTCAAAATTAAAGCTGAAAGTCTGCAGTTAAAGCACATCTTGTTCATTTCTTTTCAAATCCATTGTGGTGGTGTATAGAGCCAAAAAGATTAGAATTGTGTCAATGTCCCAATATTTATGGACCTGACTGTATATATACACACACAACATATTGAGCATGCTCTATATATCTGTCCCTAAGGTATATAGTCCACTTGACGTGGTGTATAAAAATATATATAGCCTGGTATATATATATATATATATATATATATACACAGCATATTGAGCGTGCTCTATATATCTGTACCTAAGGTATATAGTGCACTTGACGTGGTGTATAAAAATATATACAGCCTGGTATGTATATATATATATATATTTACACAGCGTATTGAGCGTGCACTATATATCATTGCATTTGGGGGTGTACGGTATATATAGCACACTACTTGGCATGTTGTCTTCAAATATATACAGTCTAGTGTATACAGATATACACGCAGTGTATTGAGAGTTAACTATATATCAGTGCATTCGGGGGTGTACGGTATATAGTACAGTGTAGTGTGGTGCAAAAAACAAAAAAACAAAACCATGTCAGGAAGGCCTCAAAGGAGAGGCAGACGCTCCCAGGCCACTAAAAGAGGGCAAGCAGCCTCTGTGTCTTCAGTGAAAAGTGGTGGTGGCGGACGTGGTGCATCATCTGCAGGCGGGTCACACTTGTCCTTTTTTTCTGCTGTTGGACGTGCTATTGAGCCACAACATGCAGAAGAGTTGGTGGAGTGGATAACAAAGCTGTCCTCATCCTCTGTCACCCAGGCTCATACAAGTTTGCCTTCCAACGCATCTGGCAAAGTAGCCTATTCCACTGGATCCTTGTCCACAGTTACTCCTTCTGTAGCCCCACCATCATGCACGGAGGAGTCACCTGAGTTGTTCAACCATAGTTTCGGTTACATGCTCATGGAGGATGCACAGCAGTTTATAGGCTCCGATGTTGGTTCCCAGGTTGAGGAAGGGAGTAACGTGAGCCTAGAGACAGAGGGTGCCACAAAAGGCCCAACTCCAACAAGGCAGGATGTCCTCCAGGGGCCAGCTTAGGGGCAGCCACCCAATTGCATCAGCCCACAGAGCTCCACAGGTGCAGGGCGCTGCTGTCTCCCCGCCGACTTCCAAAATTTCTTTGGTGTGGGCATATTTCAGCACATGTGCAGTAGATCGCACCATTGCCATTTGCAATCTATGTCTGAAGCATGTAAAATGCGGCCAGGACTCCAGCCGCTTGGGCACTACTGTCTTGACAATACATATGACGACCAGCCATGCAGTCCGTTGGCATGAGTACCTGAAGAACCCACACCAGAAAACAAGGCGGACTCCTCCTTGCTCCTCATCTGGGATCTCAACCCATGCTATACCTGCAGTCCTCTCCAAAACCTGCACTGAGAGGAATGAAGGTGTAGCAATGCGTGCCACAAGTACTTGTAGCCAGCAATCTGCTAGCAGTATACCACCAGGTGAATTCAGCAGGCAAATATCACTACCCCAGTTGCTGAACCGTAAAAAGAAATACAGTCCCAGCCATCCACATGCTCAGCATCTTAATGCTAGCTTGGCCAAATTGCCAGCACTCCAACTGCTGCCTTTTCAGCTGGTAGACTCTGCGCCCTTTCGTGAGTTTGTGGAATGTGCTGTCCCACAGTGGCATGTTCCCAAAAGAGATTTCTTTTCATGTAAGGCCATTCCAGCTCTCTACCGTCATGTGGAAGGCAATGTTTTGGCCTCGTTGAACAGTGCGGTTAGCAGCAGGGTTCATATTACCGCTGACTCATGGTCCAGCAGGCACGTTACATTTCCTTCACGGCGCACTGGGTAACTCTCCTGGCAGCTGGAAAGGATGCAGTACAGGGTTCAGTTTTGAAATAGTTCCACCATCATGCCTCCAAAAATCTGGTGGTGATTTTTTCACATCCGCCTCCTCCTCCACCCCCTCCTCTTCTTCTACCTCTGTGGCCTCTTCTGCAGAATTGTCCTCTGAACCTGCAGTGCTCCCTAAATGTTCAAGGGGCTATACAAGCAGTCAGGCTAAAAGATGCCATGCTGTGCTTGAGTTAGTCTGTCTTGGGGACAGGAGCCACACTGGGGAAGAGATTCTTTCAGCTCTGCGGGGGCAGGCTCAGATGTGGTTGATGCCACGGCAGCTTGAGCCAGGAATGGTTGTATGCGACAATGGCACCTGGAAAATCTGTGGTAATTTCCGCCGGTCATACAATGCCAGTACTCGGCTGGCTGACATCCAGCGGGAATTCAACCTGCCCAACAACCTCCTCATTTGTGACATGCCCACCAGGTGGAACTCAACATTGGCAATGCTGCAGTGACTCCATGCACAGCAGAGGGCCATCAATGAGTACCTCTGTGAGCATGGCACCAGGACAGGCTCAAGGGAGCTTAGCTTTTTTTTCACCACGTCAGCGGCTAATGATCAAGAATACATGCACTGTCCTGCCACCATTTGAGGAGGCCACAAGGATGGTGAGCAGAGACAATGCATGCATCAGTGACACTGTCTCACTAATATTCCTTCTGGAGCACATGCTTCGTGGAATCATGGACAGGGCACTTGAGGCAGAACAGAGGTAGAAAGAGGAGGACTTCCTTTCCTCTCAAGCCCCCCTTTATGCAGAGAGCATTCCTGCAGAGCTGCCAAACACATGGGAGGAGGAGGAGGAGGATTGTGTCAGCATTGATGTGGAGTATAATACGCAGCAGTCTTCAAGGGATCATGGCTTTCAGGCCCCAGAAACCCAAGGAGTTGTACGTGACTGGGAGGAGGAAGTTCCCAATAATGTCATCCTCGGTGACCCAGAGGACACTCATGCCTCCTCAAACTTACGCTGCATGGGCTCTCTGTTTCTGAAAAGCCTGCGAAAAGACCCTAGGATTCTTGGTATTAAGGAGAGGGATCATTACTGGCTGGCAACCCTTCTTGATCCACGTTACAAGGGTAAAGTTGCAGAACTCATCCTGCCTGAACAGAGGGTGCAGAGGATGAAACATCTTCAGGATACCTTGAAGAAAAGTTTGTGCAACGCCTTTCCAGACCCTGGGAGTTTACCATGTCCTGCTGCTGGCCCTGGACAACGTGTTTCTGATGCTTTGGTCGTTCTGAGGCAGAGTGGTAGAGAAGGTGGCCGGCTGAGCGATGCCTTTAAAAAATGTTTCAGTCCTCAGCACCCGGGCCTGGTTCAAGCAACCATCGTCAGCGTCTGCATTATATGGTGCAGGAATATATAGGGACAAGATCAGACTTGGAGACCTTTCCAACTGAGCATCCACTTAGTTACTGGGTCTTGTGGATGGACCACTGGCCGAAACTTGCTCAATATGCAATTGAGCTACTGGACTGTCCTGCATCCGGCGTGCTCTCTGAACGGACATTTAGTGCTGCTGGGGGGTTCGTAACCGATCAAAGAGTGTGCCTGTCCACAGACTCGGTTAATAGGCTCACATTAAAAAAAAAAATTCATCCTGGATCAGCAGCTATCAAGCCCCCGATGCTGATGCAACTGATTAAATTTGCTAGGGATCTGGGATCCCTTGCAGACTGCCTTACTCCTATTCCTCCTGTCCATAATCTAGAACTATATGTTGTATTTAGGGCACCAGCAACACCCAAGGCCCACTTTTTCTGTACCTGATTTACAGGGACATGCCATAACAATTTTTAAACAAATTGACAACTTCAGGCCCAGTACCTCCGTCCAACAAGAGTAACTGCAAGGGGTTACAGTGCTCTGGCACCGCCAACACACAAGGCCCAATTTTTGGCCACCTGTTTGACTGGTGGCTTTCGTCACAATTTTTAAACTAATTGACAACTTCAGGCCCAGTTCCTCCGTCCAACAAGAGTAACTGCAAGGGGTTACAGTGTTCTGGCACCGCCAACACACAAGGCACAATTTTTGGCCACCTGTTTGGGGGCTTTCATCACAATCTGTAAATGAATTGCCAACTTCAGGCCCAGTTCCTCCGTCCAACAAGAGTAACTGCAAGGGCTTACAGTGCTCTGGCACCGCCAACACACAAGGCCGAATTTTTGACCACCTGTTTGACCGGTGGCTTTCGTCACAATTTGAAAACGAATTGACAACTTCAGGCCCAGTTCCTCCGTCCAACGAGAGTAACTACAAGGGCTTACAGTGCTCTGGCACCACCAACATACAAGGCCCAATTTTTGGCCACCTGTTTGACTGGTGGCTTTCGTCACAATTTGAAAACTAATTGACAACTTCAGGCCCAGTTACAGTGTTTTGGCACCGCCAACACACAAGGCACAATTTTTGGCCACCTGTTTGGGGGCTTTCTTCACAATTTTTAAACTAATTGACAACTTCAGGACCAGTTCCTCCGTCCAACAAGAGTAACTGCAAGGGGTTACAGTGTTTTGGCACCGCCAACACACAAGGCCCAATTTTTGGCGACTTGTTTGACTGGTGGCTTTCGTCACAATTTGTAAACTAATTGACAACTTCAGGCCCACTTCCTCCGTTCAACAAGAATAATTGCAAGGGGTTACAGTGTACTGGCACCTCCAGTACCCAAGGCCCAATTTTTGGCCACCTGTTTGACTGGGGGATTTTATCACAATTTTTTAAGTAATTTACAACAGCATGGCTTGCGCAAAATTTTTTTAAAAAATGACGTGCGTCTCCCCCCAAAATCCAAACCAGACCCTTATCCGAGCATGCAGCCCTGGCATTGCAGGAGTGGGTGGGGGGTGTTGATGGGGAGAAGGGCCTCATCCCCACAACCCTGGCCGGTGGTTGTGGGGGTCTGTGGGCAGGGGGCTTATCAGAATCTGGAAGCCCCCTTTAATAAGGGGGCCCCCAGATCCCGCCCCCCCATGTGAATAGGTTTGGGGTACTTTGTACCCCTACCAATTCACCAAAAAAGGAGTGTAGTGTAAAAAAAAAAATAGGCAGTTTTTGGCAAGTCCTTTATTTTGTATTATAGCCCTTTCTTCTTTCTTCCTCCATCTTCTCCTGGCCCGCTCCTTCTTCTGGTCTAATTCTTCTTCTTTTAGTCTTCTTGCTTCCTCTCTACGTCTTCAATCTTCCTCTTCTTTCTTCTTTCCCCGCCGCTGCTCTCTTCGCTGCTGCAGTCCGGCCCCTGCGCGTCTTGCTGAATGGACCATCTGCACGATGACAGTACTTTTATAAGAAGGGGCAGGGCCACCCAGTGACGTAACTGAGTGAAACCACCCCCTTCTGACATCATGTCATGGTAGAGGGGGCGGGTCACTCATTTACGTCATGGGTGGCCCTGCCCCTTCTTATAAAAGAACTGTCATCGTGAAGACCGCCCATTCGGGGAGACGCGCAGGGGCCGGACTGCAGCAGCAGAGAGTGCGGCGGCGTGGAAAGAAGAAAGAAGATGAAGATGAAGATTGAAGATGAAGAGAGGAAGCTAGAAGACTAAAAGAAGAAGACCAGAAGAAGGAGCGGGCCAGGAGAAGATGGAGGAAGAAAGAAGAAAGAAGAAAAGAGCTATAATACAAAATAAAGGACGTGTCAAAAACTGCCTAATGTTTTTTTTTTTTTTACACTACATTCCTTTTTTGGTGAACAGGTACCCCAAACCTGTTCACATGGGGGGGTTGGGATCTGGGGGCCCCCTTATTAAAGGGGGCTTCCAGATTCCGATAAGCCCCCTGCCCGCAGACCCCCACAAGCACCGGCCAGGCTTGTGGGGAAGAGGCTTTAGTCCCCACTAACATGGGGACAAGGTGCTTTGAGGTGGGGGGGCAGGCAAGTCCCCCTCTCCAGACCCCCACAATCACCTAGCCAGTGTTGTTGGAAAGAGGCCCTTGTCCTTAATAAGATAGGAACAGGGTGCTTTGCTGGAGGGGCACCCCTTGTAAGGTAACCTTTCTATGTTGAGGGCATGTGGCCCAGTATGATGCAGAGTGGAAGTGTCAGTGAGTTGGCGTATTTTTTTATTTTGGAGGATCAGCAAATATCATTCATCATGATTGACATGGTTCTGCATTGCTGGATGACGTGAGTAATGGTGGACAAAAGTCTGTATTTTTGGAGGTGCTTGAAATAGGATCTACGCAGCCTTCCTTCATCTGAAGCTGACAAAAGAGGTCATATAATTGAGTCTGTGCAATCACATTGGAGAGGTACAGATTGTTTCCCTACAGAACTTTGCAGGCCAGTCACCCTTTGCTTGGTATTCTCACACTGTCTCCTGGACAGCCATACTTTCTCCAGTACAGATTAAGTCCATATGGCAGTTTCTATCCAGAGTAGTCTCGCTCTTATGGCAAATTTCTTCTTCTTGAGTGGCAGTAGCTTCACATTGTAGACTTCCATATTCCTCCATGGTATGCTTTGCATAGTCCTATGCTGCTTACTTTTTGCTGTACATTTCTGAGCAGCAAGTAAATGAACATGAAAGTTTTGCCATGGGACCCCATTAATTATGCTTGAATCTTTGCTAATCAGACTGGCAGTGGAAAAGTGCCACTTTGATGAACAAGAGGACCTGTTAAGGAGCAGTTAACAAGACAATTTTATTGTCTTTCCGTTTAAAAACTTGAACTCTTAAGTGTATTTAGAAAATGGCTTAAAACTGTGATTTATCTCAGTAATACATCCTGCTTCAATCCAATTCAACTGAAGGATCTCAAAACATTTTTATTAATTTTTCAATTTATCTCCCGAGACATAAAATGCAGTATGCTCGCTTTGAGTGTTGTTAAGCCCCTATTACCAATCGTGAAATTTACCACCATTTTTCTCTTGTAGCCTTAACCATGCTTCTCTATCCAAGCGGGGTTAAGTGTATGTTTAAATGCAAACACTATTTAAGATCACCAAGCTGACGTTGCTTACAAAGCCATCCCTATGATTTACAGGCAACTCGATGGATAGTTTATTCACTGAAAGGATAAACAGTCACCAGCTTAAAAATGTTGCTTAGCTGGCCTTGGGAATAGTGAGATGCTCAGGGGAACATATTGACAAGCAGTAAAGCATTCATTACAATTACTAAGGCACCTCTGAGACAATATTGGCCCTGAAGGCTATTTCTTATCTTAAAAAAAAATAAAATATAAAAAAAAAAGAAGAAAAGAAAAAAAAAGAAGGAAAGGATGAATTGTCATAGTCGAGCTGCTAAATTATTGCTAGGCAGCAGCTTGTGCTGTGACAGGTAATGCTTGTTTCTTTACAGCTCAGGAAAGTTAGCTCTAAAATAAAATTGTAAAGCAAATTCATGGAGTGGAATTGTGATCTACCAATAGTCATCTTCAAATAGAGAATGCCAAATCCCAGGCATTTTTTTTAAATTGGCCCCAATGTCAATTAAAAAGATATAAAAAACTACAGGATGCAATACTCACTGTAATTCCCAAGCTTAAAGTAGAACTAAAGGCAAAAGTTTTTTTTTTCATTTTGTATAGAGCAAGGGAAGGTTATAACTCCTATCAGATTTTTTTTTCACCATCTGTGTCCCATAGCAGAGATTTCCTTGCACTTCCTGTCCGATAGCTAACCAGGAAGTGAGAGGAAAGCCCTGCAAATTAAGGGAGTTCCTTGTGGACCCCCCAGTCACCAGAACTAGTGTCCCCATTGGAAGATTTCCACTTTATTACTTTTCTGGGGACAACCCAAAATTTGGGATTTTCTTTTACTTTCAATTTCAATGACAATGGTAAACAGGACAAATAAGAGAGGGTGAATCTCCTTAATGGGGGCACAGACAGCAACTAAGAGTGACAAGCTTTCCAATCTCTCTGCACCAAAACTGAAAAAAAAAAGTTTTGCCTTTTAGTTATATTTTAGTAATACCCGGCATCATTCAGCCTGGAAGACTGAGGACATATTATGAACGAATGGGCATTATGACTCTACCCCCTGAAGAAAAGGTGAAGGGGAACAAGACCAAGCTAGCCGTGTGACTGTGCTGAAGACACCTGATAAAGGTAAGTGTATAAAAACAAATCAAATAACACCACGGAAGGCCTTCAAGGGAACTGGGGTTAATAAAGGTGGGAGGTGGGAGGCAAAGCCCAATATCTAAAGAACATGTTTTTCTTAGTTTAGAATACAGTAAGGAATGTTTTGCTGTGTGTCCATTTAAGGAGGGTTTCCTATGCTTACTGTTTTGAGACAAAACATGTGAAAGTAAATTTCTTATAAGGAGAAATGTTCTCACTTTCAGTCCTTGTGACAATGGACACCAAGACAAATAGAGGGTGAATGTCTCCAGTGGGGACATAGACAGCAGTAAAAACCTGACAGAGGCTGTTTTAAAGATTTTTATGTAGCTGGACCATGCTTGATCTGAGACTCAGATTAAGAATGTATGTGCCTTACACATGTCTGTACATTACGTCATAAATATTTACCATTTAAGATACAGTATCTCACAAAATTGAGTACACCCCTCACATTTTTGTAAATATTTTATTCTATCTTTTCATGTGAAAACACTGAAGAAATTACACTTTGCTACAATGTAACTTAGTGAGTGTACAGCTTGTATAACAGTGTAAATTTGCTGTCCCCTCAAAATAACTCAACACACAGCCATTCATCTCTAAACCGCTGGCAACAAAAGTGAGTACACCCCTAAGTGAAAATGTCCAAGTTGGGCCCAAAGTGTCAATATTTTTTGTGGCCACCGATATTTTCCAGCACTGCCTTAACCCTCCTGGGAATTGACTTCACCAGAGCTTCACAGGTTGCCACTGGAGTCCTCTTCCACTCCTCCATGACGACATCACAGAGCTGGTGGATGTTAGAGACCTTGCGCTCCTCCACCTTCCGTTTGAGGATGCCCCACAGATGTTTAATAGGGTTTAGGTCTGGAGACATGCTTGGCCAGTTCATCACCTTTACCCTCAGCCTCTTTAGCAAGGCAGTGGTCATCTTGGATGTGTGTTTGGGGTCGTTATCATGTTGGAATACTGCCCTGCGGCCCTGAAGGGTTGGGATCATGTTCTGCTTCAGTATGTCACAGTACACCTTGGCATTCATGGTTCCCTCAATGAAATGTAGCTTCCCAGTGCCAACTGCACTCATGCAGCCCCAGACCATGACACTCCCACCACCATGCTATATGTAGGCAAGACACACTTGTCTTTGTATTCCTCACCTGGTTGCCGCCACACACGCTTGACACCATCTGAACCAAATAAGTTTATCTTGGTCTCATCAGACCACAGGATCCATGTCCTTAGTCTGCTTGTCTTCAGCAAACTGTTTGAGGGCTTTCTTGTGCATCATCTTTAGAAGAGGCTTCCTTCTGGGACGACAGCCATGCAGACCAATTTGATGCAGTGTGTGGTAGATGATCTGAGCACTGACAGGCTGACCCCCCCACCCCTTCAGTCTCTGGAGCAATGCTGGCAACACTCATAAGTCTATTTCCCAAAGACAACCTCTGGATATGACGCTGAGCACATGTACTCAACCTCTTTGGTCGACCATGATGAGGCCTGTTCTGAGTGGAACCTGTCCTGTTAAACTGCAGTATGGTCTTGGCCACCGTGCTGCAGCTCAGTTTCAGGGTCTTGGCAATCTTCTTATAGCCTAGACCATCTTTATGTAGAGCAACAATTCTTTTTTTCAGATCCTCAAAGAGTTCTTTGCCATGAGGTGCCATGTTGAACTTCCAGTGACCAGTATGAGAGAGTGAGTACGATAACACCAAATGTAACACGCCTGCTCCCTATTCACACCTGAGACCTTGTAACACTAACGAGTGACATGACACCGAGGAGGGAAAATGAGTAATTGGGACCATTTTGGACATTTTCACTTAGGGGTGTACTCACTTTTGTTGCCAGCGATTTAGACATTGATGGCTGTGTTGAGTTATTTTGAGGGGGCAGCAAATTTACACTGTTATGCAAGCTGTACACTCACTACTTTACATTGTAGCAAAGTGTCATTTCTTCAGTGTTGTCACATAAAAAGATATAATAAAATATTTACAAAAATGTGAGGGGTGTACTCACTTTTGTGAGATACTGTATGTTTTTTGCTAGTATATGCAAAATGGAAAGAATGTAAAAGTGAAATGGTTGTTAATGGAAACTATTAAGGTTCTAGGCATTGTTTTCACTAGAGCTGGAAAATAACAGCCTTAACTTTACCAGTAACTGTGGATACTTCCACCTTTCCTATCCCCCTATTTTTAATACTGCATATCTTCTAGTTTGGAACCGTTAGGTCTTCTTCGATCCATAACTTTCTTCTTTTGTTTCCAGCTTCCTAAAAGTGATTAAGTAAAGCTTAGGATAAAGAACAGATGGTCAATAGAGAAAGGTGTACATCCTTTTATGGATGCATGGTTTCTATTGTGTATTTGGTGATTTTATAGGTTCACAAGTAGGGCTACTAATTGTCCCATTCCCCTGTGAGATCCTGTTTTTATATTATTTGGTAATGTCTTCTGCGGAACATCCATTTGGTAATGTCTTTGCAGGACATCTATTCTTAGATTGCAATTTCACCAGACCAGAGGAGAACTCCAAGCAATGAGTCTTCTTCAGCTTCTCTGGCATGTGTCTCACCATTAACCTCCCTCTTGCCATGTGTTCCTGAAGTCTGGATGCCATCCTGACCATACCACAACAGCATGGAGGGTGAATTTACCCAGCAAGCACACACAGAGCTGTTGTCTGCTTTGAATCCTACACATTGATACACATTTATAGAATTATGGCATTGAATCATGATACTTGTTTTTCTTAATAACATGAAGGTGGACACGTTTATACTTTATTATAATATGTTATATTGGTACTATCGGGGTCTTGAAAGTTCTTCAAGACTTAGTGCTCTCTTCTGCAGCAGGTAAGATTATCAGTCTTCTAAGACAATGTGTAAAAGATGCTTCCAAATCCAGCCCCAAAACAAGCCTCTAAGTTCATCATTTACGCACTGTCCTAGAATAATGATAATCCCACCTGCTACAGAACACAGCACTCAGCCTTTCAAGACCCTTATGGCTGGTCCAAGTAAAATATAAAATTGTATAAACCTGTCCATCTCCACCACATTAAGTATGCTGTAAACCAAGTAGGATGATCTAATGCGATCAATCCATAAATAGGATTAACGGTTAACAACAGTTGTGTGTGTTGGCTTGCTGGGTTAATTGACCCTTCATGTTGTTGTGTGTTGATCAGGATGGCACCCAGGCTTCAAGAATCCCTGGCAATGGGAGGGGGACAAGGAGGAAGAAAGGTGAGACCCGACAGAAGAGCTGTAGGAGACTTGGAGGAGTTCCCCATTGGTTTGTGACATGGTAATCTATGAATTGTTTTCAAACCCATTTTAGGGCTCTATGGCTAGTATTAAAGCCCTTGTCAGCATTAAGATTTTGATTACAGGGAGGGATAATGTGGGAATTATGATTACATAGATGAGTTAGTGCTAGAGTTGGGTCACGGGGAGGGTTTGGTTGAGAATTTGGGTTACAGGACAGAGTTTTAGTTACAGGGAGGTTTGGTGATGGGTCATTTTTTTTTCAATCAGTCAGAAGGGTGATCAAAAAAAAAAAATGGATTCCCCCATCCACACAAGTGAGGGTGATTTTGATCCATCCATGGCCAGCTTAAGTGTTTGTGTTGATTACAGGGAGGGTTAGTGTTAGAGTAACATTTACAGGGAGGGTTTCATGGAGGGTCACATAGAGGGTTAGGGCACAGTTTGGGTTGCAGGAAGTGTTTGTTTTGGGTTGCCGGAAATGTAAGTGTCTGCACTGAATTACAAGAAGGATGCATGTGAAAACTAGAGTTGTAGGGAGTTGATGTCAGAGTTTGGGTTACAGAGAGGATTACTGTTGGGTTACCGGGAGAGTAAGGCCCCTTTCACACTGAGGCGCTTTCCTATCTTTTTGTGCTAAAAATAGCGCTTACAAAACGCTTCTAAAACGCTGCCCATTCATTCCAATGTACCTATTCACACTGGGACGTCACGCTGGCACCACGTTTAAAAAAGTCCTGCAAGCATGATTTTTTGTGCTTATTCTGAGCGCTAAAAATAGCGCATTAAAAACGCCCATATACATTGAAATTAATTTAAAGAGCTTTAAAAGCGCGTTAAAAGCGCCAGCAAAATGCCCAGAGGTTGTGGAAAGGTCAAAATATTAGGAAGTAAACAGGATGGAATGTAATGTAGGGGGCTGTGCTATTTATTTAATGCTAGTGCTTCAAAAGCGCTTCGAAAGCGCTTGAAAAGCGCTTGAAAAACGCCTGGGCTTTAGCACTAATTATAGCGCTAACGCAGAAAAACCGCAGCAAAAACGTGGTCATAACGCTTGATGTTTTGTGTGCGTTTTTCAAACGCCTCAGTGTGAAAGTAGCCTTAGTGTTTATGTTGAATACAGGGAGGGTTAGTGTCAGAGTTACAGTTACAGGGGAGGAGGTTAGAGTTGATCTTTATGTAGTGTTAAAGGCTAAGCTCACGTTTAAAGCAGTAACATGCAAGTTTATAATAAAACGTACCTGTATGTACTGTGGGTATCTAAACTTATACCATTTAGAAGATATTGCCATTGGCTGCAGCTGATAATATCAGTAGCGCCCTGAGTGTGCCCTAAATGCAGAGAATGCAGTGCCACGATTGTGACTCCCATGCACATGTGCGGAAATTACATAATCTCAGCACTGCATACTAACACATTATGGCACAGACCTGCAAGGGGGACTAAAAAAAATAAGCGATTCTACAAGTTACCACCATCGGAGCCTGCAAAGCATTGCACTCCTGAACAGTGGATCCTGGTTGCAATGTCAGACTCCTGCAAACTCTTCCTTCACCTCTCTGCCCATATGTACTGGCCTTCCAATGAAGAGCTGGAGGGAGTGTCAATGGACTATGATCATGCTGATTACCACATTGGTGTTCCATTGATAACTACAAGCCTGTCTGGGAATTGTAGTTTATTCATTCACTGATCTCTTTGGGGTGGAGCCCCACACAGCTGTAAAGATTTTAATAGTGAAAGCGGCTGCAGAAAAGAAGAACCACTGCATACTGTCGGAGAGGATGCTTAGCAACATGTTACACCCTACATATGGGTGTAACATATAACATGTTGCTAAAGGTGGAGTTAGCCTTTAAATACATATGCAACAAAAAAGTGTGGAAAAACAACTATATATATATATATATATATATACATATATATATATATATATATATATACTGTATATGGAGGAGGAGGCTAGTGTCTTAAGATTGTTTGCCATAAGGGATCCCTATTCATAAATCGGTATTCTTTCCAGGTAGCAAACAGGGTCTTGAGTGCTCTCTTGTATATTTAATCAATGTATGAGATTCAAAAGAAAATCTCAAAAGGGCACTCCTGGTTTCACCCACTTCACTTTATTTAATCTGTAGAAAAAATATTTAAAAAAAACAGCTAAAATCCATCCGTCCAATGACTGTTTCACTTGCTATCTGCAAGATTTGTCAAGACAATCGGAAGGGAGGATTTGATTGCCTAGAGAAAGTTTGTAGATAGCAAGTGAAACGGCCATTAGTTCAGCCAATTTCAGCTGTTTTTTAAAGTTTGCTGTTTTTTAAAGTTGAGCGAACCCGAACTGTAAAGTTCGGGTTCGTACCGAACTTTGGGTTGTCCGTGACCCGGACCCGAACCCGGACATTTGAAAAAAAGTTTGGGTTCGAGTTCTGGGTTCGGGTATTTGATCACGCATGTTGAATAGCTGCAGGGCAGCCAATCAACAAGCGTTTCACTGGTTTTCCCTAGAAGCCATCACAGCCATGCCTACTAATGGCATGGCTGTGATTGGCCAGTGCATCATGTGACCCAGACTCTATATGAGGCTGGAGTCACAGTGCTGCATGTCACATGCTCTCTGGGTAGTGTAGGGAGAGGATGCTGCTGGTGCTGTGAGGGACAGATTGCAGATAGATAGATAGGTAGAGATTACTACTACTACTGCTTTTAGGGACAGATTGCAGATAGATAGATAGGTAGAGATTACTACTACTACTTCTTTTAGGGACAGATTGCAGATCTCATCCTGCAATACAGAAAGATCTGACTGGAATAGGTAGAGTCTACTGCTTAGAGGGACAGATTATTGTTCTAAAATCATCTCCTAGTTCCATAGGGTCAGGTTCCTGCTGTTGCTGTAAGGAACAGATTATTGTTCTAAAATCATTTTGCAGCCCTCTAGCACTTTCCAGGACTATTTTACAGTCATTTTTGTGACGAAAAGTTCGGGTCCCCATTGAATTCAATGGGGTTCGGGGTAAAGTCCGGGTCAAATTCAGTACCGAACCCAGACTTTTTTCCGAAGTTCGGCCGAACCCAACGAACCCGAACATCCACCGGTTCGCTTAACTCTACTGTTTTTGGATTAAATAAAGAGAAGTGGATAAAGCCCATATATATTAATATTCATTTTCAAGGAGAAAAAGGCTGAGGGCCAAACTTTTCATCTGAGTTTTAAAATCATGGTTAGACGACCAGACCTTCGAAAAACACAATACTTGTCCCCAAAAGACTTTTTATGTAATTGTATGAATGTTTATTCTTTTTATCCTTCTACTTCATTGTGAGTATATCTTCGCTTATGTGGAGTGACTGACCTGCAATTATTAAACCTTATTTTCACGATAATTAATTCTATTATTTCTCTCTTAGAGCAGGATATACTCTATTATTCCCAGAAATGTTTTAGTGTTTTTCCTTTAAATGCTTAAACAGAAGAAGGCACATTTTATGTTCTCTCTAAACAATGATTGTAACTTATTTTGAATATTACTATGCAGATTTTTTTCTCTCTTTGCTTCAGGACAAATAAAAGCTGTATACCGTCCTGATTTAATTGGAACAGTAGAAAAAGGGAGAAGATATAGAATTCTTTTCCATTTAACCCTTCTTATCTTATATTCTAATGCAGAAAGATTACATAAGTACTTTTGCCATGTTTCATCTTACCCAAGAATTGCAGCTACGTGGTACATAACTAAATCTCTGAAGCAACATGGCTAATTAATTAGATCTGTGCATCTCCCAGAATCCCCTGGGCTTGGAGGAGAGAAAATGCGCTCAAGTATGTTTTGCTAATGAATTATTTGTTTTGTAGGAATTACATATTTTTCTTGAATTATCGATTAGTTGTTGCTGTACATCCTTCTCCTGGATCTGGAAAGAAAAAAAAATGGTTTTGTTTTATCCGGGTACGTGCTTTTCATTTGAATTTGCTCGTGGTCTCTAAAGCCCTGATTTGCCGCGGTTGATGTTACAGTTGGAGATTCAGATGAATGGCTGGGCTTAGCTTGAGGGTCTAACTTCAACAAAGAAAAGAATACCCTAATATGTCACTCGCTTTAAAATCTCCTTGTTAGCAGCTGCACCAAAGGCCAATTTATGTGGGTCTGGGTTCATCCAATTACATTAATAGAAGGGAACATCAGAAAGTATGCCAAATGTAGGAGTTACTTCAATGCCATAGCCTTTAGTGAAGTTTTATTTCGATTTTAAAGAACAACAAAGTCACACTTCAAATAATTTATTTCTCCAGTAAGAGCTTGCCATCCTGAAAAAAAAATGTACATACTGTGTGATTTAAGATACTCCACAGTTCTTGAAGTCTTTCTATTCATTGATAGTCATGGTTTGTAAAAAATGAATGAACATATTCATTTACTTTGCTGATGCAATGCAAACTTGTTGTGTATTAGACTGCTAAGCCTTAGGCAAATGATCAACAGTCATCAGTATACGTTTTTAAAGGAAAAATGTTTGAAATCTAAAGTGAAGGAATATATATGCCGAAGGGAAAAATATAATAAAATAATAATTCAAAGTCTTACCTTTAATTTTCTTTAAAAAAAAAGCCACAGTCTGTGATAAAAAGTTGGTCCTCTGCCAGTATGCTGCAGATTGGGACTTTTGTGGTTCCTCTGAAGAGGTCCAACAACCCCTCTGTTGAGTTAGAGCCTGAGCTTTTCGATCAGCAAGAAATTTGAGCTTTGCTGATCGCAGAGCTATTGGTCTGACCCTGTAAGGGGTATGATAGACCTCTAAACAGAGACCACTGCTTCCCTACAGAGAGCAAGAGTCTTGCTTCTCTGCTGCTGGCAGAGGGCAGGTTTTTCTACTCCCCCCCCCCCCCACCTACCTATCCTGCCAACCCTGTGTAAAAAAAGATGCATATACTTACCTTTTTTTATTATTTAGTTCTCTTTAGATGGCCATGTGATCCTATAGCTCTGGCTCCCTGTGTCAGTGATCTGCAGCTGCAAGGGAGAGGAGGGAGCTCTGACAACAGCTGGGTTATGGGAAACTATGGATGATGTTAAGGCTTCCCAGCTGTTGTTGAGCGCTCCATGACACAGATGGCCAGAGCTGGACTAGACTATAAAAAGTTAAATATACAGATCTTTTTTTTCAATTTTAAGAATAGTTAGTGTTAAACTGGCCATAGATAGACTGAAATTCGGCAAGTTCAGCCGTCACCAGACACATTTTGATCCATCTATGGCTGTTCTCACCTTGACAGAAGTCAATCTATTGATCAACTTTTGTCAGATAGGACTGTTGGAAAATTGTCTGCAGCGCTGATCAGTGTATTTTTACAATAGAGTTGTCCCCGCTGTCAAAATACAACAACACAGCGGGGGTGATTCCTCCATCCTTTCTGCTTGTGTGAATGGGGAAAACCATTAAAAAATGAATCATCTACACCCAGCCTTAGGCTTGAATACCACTTTAGGTTTAAATGAGATTTAATCATTTCAGCTTATTGGGCCTGTAGCAGTTAAAGTGGGTTTAAACCCAGTACTCAACATGAATGGGAAGCATGAACAACAGTACAATATGCACTATAGAATCAATAAAGAATCTATAGAGTCATGTAATTATCCTTACTGGTGTTCCAGATGTCCTTTAATTTTTTCCTGCTGTGCCTGAAGAAGGCGCGATGTTTGAATTCTTTGCTGACATCCCCAACCCTGCTTCTGCCCTTCACAGACGTCATAAATAACCAAGCCTTGTTTCAGTTTTAAGACTACAACAGGTGAGTTTCCTGCAGTGAGCAGTGTTCAGTTGGTCTTCTGTATGGTTGCATTATGACAGAATGTAAACAACCACTGGTCATCTGTGGTTTCTGAAAGTATAGATGTCTCAGGAATCTCACGCAATTAAGCACCTTTGCAGCGTAATAAGGATTACGTTCTCTGCAATTATGGCACAGGCAGTGTGCCATGAATAGACAATAAACTGTGCATGCTTGAGTGACATCATTCACTACAGCAGGCAGCAATATTTTCTAGACGGCACACTTTTAGAAGAAATGAAAGGTATTTACAAGGGATATGCTGTATGATGTGGCAAAGTGAAAATTGTTGGGTTTAATTCCATTCTAAAGTAAAGGCAGAACTTTTTGCTGTAATTTTGGACAGTGTAAAAAAGGGTTAAGGTCCCAGTTTTTTATTTTTCATTTGTGTACCATTGGGGGGTTTTCCCTTTAATTCTTGTCACAGAGACACAGCAGGATGCAAGAGGAGATCTGTTGGCCATAGTGAGGAGCTTCATACGTTCAACTTAGTTCAACTTATTAAAGTTTAGTCACTGGAAGGAGGTCCTCTTCATGTGTGGGCTGGCACCCAAATGGTCGAAGGCCACATCACTACACCAAGTCCTGGCAATGACTGCAAAGCTATTTCGAGGAAACTAGTGTAGCACCCTGGGTAGAGTTGGGATGCTGATAAATTTAGTTTTGCTAGTTGGTAACTAAACTTGCTGAATTATTGTAGGATCCCCTGATTTTCTCTCCAGTTCTTGGTTCATCTCTCTTCTCTGCCACACGGTGGCATTGTCATTCCTGGCACTGTACTGACAAGGTACAAATAAACCTGGAATTTAAGTGGATAGGTTGATCTGGCCAATGGGCAGAGGTTTTCTTCAGCCCCATGACCTGCAGGGAGGACATATTTATTACAGATAGGTCCGGTGATTGGGGTTCTATGCCACCCGGATGGCTGTCTTTGTGGACATGTGTTAAAAGCTCCCGGCTGCTAGGCCAAAAGCCTGAGGCCTATCCGGTGGTTCCTAGGAGTTAGGCAGTCTAAAACCTACCCAGGAGAGGAAAGTGCTGCAGAGGTTGGGGCTTAGCTGAAGGAAGCCTAACCGAGTCTTGAGGGTTCTGCCGGCCGGAGAACACCTCTTTGCCAGAGGTGAAAGGATGCAGTTGCCAGTCAGGGAACGACGGTCTGTCGCCAGCAGCAAGCTGTAAACCAAGGCCAGAGGTAAGGGGGAACTGTCACCAGCGAAAGGGACAACACTACTCTTGTTACAGTCTGGAGGGCAAAGTAGAGAGCAAGTACCAGAGCAGCCATTTTCGCCAGCCGGGGACGGTGAAGAGGTGGGAAAATCTCAGTGCAAGTCAAGCTAGAGACCAAGGAAGCAAAAGGGGTGATGCTTGAAAGAAGGCTCAGCAGGTGAGCTGAGTTGTTGAGGAAAAAGGCACAGCGGAATGGCATGGGTGAAGTTCAGTAGACACGGAGGTTGGTTGTGTGGAGCACTAGGAACCCAGTGGCAGTGCTGAATTGAAGCTGCAGCGGGAGGCTACAAGATGGAGGCCAGTTCTGCACAACGGGGTTACCAGTTGGTATGTGTTAGATCTGAGTTGATGTCAAATATAAGTTTAATCAATTAAGGAAATTGCTCCAGAGCCACTCTTTAACATCGCAGTTTTGAACTGTGAAGCTGTTACATGGTTCTGTTTGAAGTCTCAGAGTCTGTAAAAGCACTTTTGCACTAGTTCTAAGTGTCCTGGCCCTAACCCTCTATCCCCAGTTCATAAAGAGAAAATAAATCTCTTTCAGCATTCTCAAAGTGTCTGGCGTCCAACTTTATTTGGCATTGCACCTCACCCACTATGCCTAGTAACCCACACTGTAAGGATGGATGTCAGCTCTCCCTGACCCTGAAGTTCACCATCAGCTCTTTGGAGCTCAAGCCATGGCTACACTAGCATTCAACACTGACTTTCCTCAACCAATTCTTTAACAGATGGTACACTTTATACTCTGCTTCAGCCTGAAGGCATGGAGGGGAACTGCTTTATAATTGGTGAGGCCTCACACACTTGTGGCCCAGGCCCAGTCCACAGGAGAGTTTTGCTAAGCAGCAGGCCCAAACATAGGGTCCCTGCTGCTAGATGAGCATGTACAGCTCCACCATTCCACCCTTCTGACAGAACCTCCTCACTAGCCACCAACACTCCCTCTCCCAAACTGGCTGCTTCTCCTTCCTGAGTTCTCATCACTCTTCATTACCCAGAAAGTTAACACAAAACTATTAGTTCATTCCCTTTCCCCATACACTGTAAGATTTCACTCTTTTGTCACTTCCAATAATCATACCACACAATTCACTTAACCAGCAACTCCATTTACTGACTAAAGCTGTGACAATACAACTACTTTCCATAAGGTTCCCTTTAGTAATCACAAGGCAGTGCAACAGGCAAAACAGCCGATACACCACAGCAAGTTAACCCCCACAATGCCAGCAACATTTACATACATATGGTACATGCACCCACATGGATGTCAAATTGGGAGCAGCGGCTGTGTCAGCCACTTCATTACAGTTGTCACGAAAAGGACTGCCGGTATGCATGGAATGCATGGAAAACCTGCACAAATATGGCCCTCCCACTGGTTTACTCCTAAGTACACCCATGTGAAATAAGCCTTACGTTACATGGCCTTTCTCTAACAGTCAGCAATCATGTGCGCACCTGACAGTTCCCAAAGCAATACATTATGAAAACGAATGTCACATTTGAAAATTTCAAGGCAACAGCACCATGATTTATGTAGAAGAGGATCAAATGACCAAGTTTTTAAAAACTGCTGGAATTGGATAATGGAAAATAGGGTTACAAGCAGAGTTTTCCTTTAAGCTCAATGCAAATTCACACCACAAAATAGCATGCACAGTTGAAGCAAATTGCAGCCTGGCATCTCTTTGGCTCCTGACACTCTGATTAATGGCTCCTTCCATGGATTAAGAGCTTCAACAAGAATGCACGGAGCTACAAGTGCGTCCCAGGCTACAGTTTGTGTATCACTGCTGTAATGAATCATAAGAGTCTAATCAATACTATAAGTAATAGAAAGCTTTGTGTTAAATCATTTGTTTTGCTGTTGCAACAGATCTGGAAATACCACAAGGAGCAATGAGGCAGGACGTTCCCAGACAACTATGTTAGTTCTTCATTTCTCTGCACACGGAGTTGCTGGGGCCGCACAAATAAAGTTGATTGATTAAAGAGCACTAAATCAGTGAGTCAACGGCTTCTAAGTGGGATAAAATATTTGCACTACACAAACTAAAATAACCATACACCATTTAAAGCTGATGTCATGAATTAAAGTTAGCCTGGAATAAGTTTGTAAAAAGCAAACTGACACCGAAGAGCAGGTACATTAATGCACACAAAACCAGCTGACTACACTTGTGCCTGATGATAGGTTATTCAGAATTGGAGTACTGCATTATTGAAGACCATGGCTAATGTGCATGAGGGAACCTTACCCAAAAGCTTAGATCGGGTTTGGTAGAACTGGGCAGCACTGCTTCCAATATTTGACTTTTTGGGGACATCTTCTGGTAATTTCTTCTTGGTAAATATCTGAATCCATTTGCCACCCGACTCCAAACCTATCTGCCCCAGCTGGTCCATCTGGATCAGGTTGGGTTTGTCCCCGCCCGAGAGGCGAGGGACAATACAATTAAAGTGATCAACCTGGTCCATCTGGCCCGGAATAGTGGCTCCCCATGCGTCTTTCTCGGCACGGATGCCGAGAAAGCCTTTGATAGGGTGAATTGGGATTTCATGTTCGCCACTTTGAGATGCCTGGGCCTTGGAGCCCAGATGCAACGATGGATCTCCAGTGTCTACTCGGGCCCGCAGGCTGCGGTGAAAGCCAACGGAGTGTTCTCTGCACCGTTTTCTATCTCAAATGGCACGCGGCAGGGGTGCCCCCTCTCACCGCTGTTGTTCGCTCTATCCCTGGAGCCATTTCTGAACAAAATTAGGCTCAACCCGGACATTTCGGGTATTGGGGTGGGCGACCTGGATCTCAAAGTATCGGCGTATGCGGACGATCTGCTCTTTTCCCTATCGAACCCACATATCTCGCTGCCAAACCTGATGAAGGAGTTCGACCAGTTTGGGGCCTTATCGAATCTAAAGATAAACTTTACCAAATCGGAGGCTATGGGGGTAGCTGTGCCGCCTTCACTGCTTCAGACTCTAAAGCGCAACTTCCCATTTAAATGGAC
>BLSH010176427.1:2109829-2144501 GCA_018402905.1 Glandirana rugosa
CTAGCGCCCAGAGCTCGCCTGTATCTCAGGCGGGGTGGGCGCCCGTTCGGGTGCGTCACACGCACGACGGCGGCGGACACTCACGCGCGGCCTTCGCACTTGTCCCCTGCTGCAGCAGGACCTTTAAGGGCCTTTAAGTCTAGGCGCACCTCGGCATGAAGCCGTTATCGCGTCTAGACTTCCCCAATTTCACGATGAAAGTAAACCTACGAAGTGTATAACAAATCTCTAATTCAAAGTCATTGTTTGTTTATGTACCTTAATACAAGTGACAATGTGCAAATATCAAATACTGACAATAATGATTCTGTTACTGAAACTTAATCTCTAAACAATATGTGAAGCATCCAAATGAAAGTAGCACTTTAACCCCTTCAGATCTGCGCTATTGCCGAAGTACGGCTCCACGCGGATCTGAATTTCCGGGAATTTCCAGGACGACGTCGTCCCCTGTTCACGCTTCCGGCGCGCACTCACAGGCGGCGGCAGCACGCACACTGCGTGGGCTTGCCCGCGGGTGGGGCGGACTCTATGTCCGCTCGAGACCCGCGATCGCCTATCAGAGCTGCAGAATGGGGAACCGCCAATGTAAACACGGTGGTTCTCCGTTCTGTGGAGGGGGACATGACAGATCTACTGATCCCTGTCACTGGGATCAGTTAGATCTGTTATGTCCCTGCCAGCCCCGCCCCCACTCAGTTAGAACACATGCAGGGAACACAGTTAACCCCTTCACTAACCCCCTTAGTGTTAACCCCTTTCACTGCCAATGACATTTATACAGTAATCAGTGGCTATTCAAATTTCTGATCGCTGTATAAATGTCATTGGTCCCAAAAAAGTGTAAAAAATGTCCGACATGTCCACCCCAATATCAAAGTCCCGCTAAAAATTGCAAATCACTGCCATTATTTTTATTACATATAGATATTAAAGAGGTCTGTTCTCATCTGAAAATAGTATTTCTTTTGGATAATAAAACTTATAACTGACTGGAGAAAGATAAATATCACTTGAAGACAAACCTGCACTTTTTTTCAAGGCGTGATCTGGGGAGGGGCCAGAGGTGGGGCTGAAGGAGGGGTCAGGGGCGTGACCAGGGGTGGGGCTGAAGGGGGACCCGTCAGGTAGGCTGTAGGGGGCCCCATGATTTCTATCAGTGACCCTGCTTTCTGTACACCACTGGTGAATGTAATGTCCCTAAAAATATAATTTCCTGCTTGTGTGATTGGCTCATTTATTTTCCCAGACGTCTGCACAAGTCACATTTTAGGCATCCTCTGCATAGGAATTTCATTTTGCGTGAGGTACTCCCTGAGGGTTAATTACAGGGGCATGAGACTTGATTTCATCATGGGCCACATCAGCATTATGGTTGCCCTCAAAGAGTCAGATCCATCTGTACGACTAGATGTCCAGAACCCCCATCCCTTATATCAGATGTCAAGAGCCCCCCCACCATCAGTACAAGCCCCTCCCCTTACTTCACAGCGCACCTATTTTACCTTGAACAGAGCTGGGACGCAGAAAATGCAGGGTCTGGAGGAGGACCCTGAATGCTGAGACCAGGGAAGGTGGAAACAAGAGGGTTCTGTGGCTGCATGGGGAGGCACAGGACCTGTAGGAGAAGTTTTGTCCTTTCTTCTGCCAACTGCTGAGATGGGGTGGGCATAGATTAGCCTCCCAGAGGCTGCATGGAGAAGAGCAGGATCTGGAGGAGGAGTTCTGTCTTCCTCTCTGCTGCTGACTGCTGAGACAAAAGTGAGATGAGGGGGTGTTTTATAGGGATGCAGACATTTCAGCTTTTTTCATTAGAACACTGAAAAGTAATTAAGAGGCTATAATGAACACTGACCCTCCCATTCAGCAATCGGTCTTGAAAGAACATGGTGGAATAGACAGAAACATGTAAGAATCTGCTTCAAAGTTTGTTCAAATCCTTGCAATGTACATAGACCAATCAGAGAGGATTGTTTTTTTCCTCAGTGTTGTTACACTTTAAAGCTTTATAGTATTTCGGAAGTGTCATTTTCTTTGCCATGAGGTGTCATGTTGAACTTCCAGTGACCAGTATGAGAGTGTGAGAGCTTGTAACACTAACGAGTCACATGACACCAGGGAGGGAAAATGGCTAATTGGGCCCAATTTGGACATTTTCACTTAGGGGTGAAACATGCCATACTTACCTGCTCTGTGTAGTGGTTTTGCAAAGAGCAGCCCCGATCCTCCTCTTCTCAGGTCTCACGCCTCCCTGCTCCTCCTCTTCAGCCAGTGCCCCCAATAGCAAGCCGCTTTCTCTGGGGGCACTGGTTCATTGGTACATGCTTGCCTCCAAGCCCCGCTCTATGCGTCCATAAAACACACAGAGCCGTGGCTCGGCCCTGCCCCGTTCTCTCCTCATTGGCTGGGCTGTGATTGACAGTAGCGGGAGCCAATGGCTCCTGCTGCTGTCTCAGCCAATGATGAATGAGATACATAGGAGAAGCTCAGCTCTCGTGCACATCACTGGATCAAGAGGGAGCTCAGGTGAGTATTGGGGGGGGCTGGGGGGTAGGGTGACCACATGTCCCAGATTGCCCGGGACAGTCCCGCATTTTGCAGGTCTGTCCCGAGTCTTGGACACCTTCATTCCAGGACAATACAGTGTCCTGGAATGAAACAGACAGAGGGTGCAAACCCCACCATAGCACTGGTGGTGACTCCTACTCCACCTGGGACTCTGGCCACTGGTTGCTAGAGCCGCCTGGCATCTAGCAACCAATGACGTCACAGCCACGACTCCCTGCCCAGCATTCAAAGCGGAGGAGGAGTTAACTTTCTCCTCCTCCACACCTAGTGCTCTCCACCACACCGGATGACCTGTCAGCAGGAGCACCTCTAACACAGCACCAAAAACACTGGTCCACCGACACCGGCGGTCTGGGTTACGATCTCTGCCCCCAGGTGTCTCCCTGTCTCATACAGCAGAGCGGGCCAAAGCTGCCTCCCTCTCCTGGGCTGTTTAAATGTACACAGGAGCCGGAGGAGGGACACCATTGTACATTTCCCGCACTGATCTGAGGTCTGTTCTAAGTTTATTTTATTTGTATGTAGATGGACAGAAGAGGGGGACAGGGACAGTGACCAGAATAAAGTTAAAAAGTGCCCCCCAGCACATATCTGACCCCCACCTCCCAACTAGCACCAAGTGGAGAAGGGGGTCTATACTGATGGAGGGGGGTCTGTATTTAGTGGGGGGTCTGTATTGTGGGAGGGGATCTGTATTTAGTGGGGGGTTCTGTACTGTGGGAGAGGGAGTCTATACTTAGGGGAGAGGGGGGTCTGTACTGAGGGGGGTAGATACTTAGGGGAGGGAGGATCTGTATTGAGGGGGGCTATAGTTAGTGGAGAGGGGGGTCCGGACTGAGGGAGGGGGTCTATACTTAGTGGAAAGGGGGGCCTATACTGAGGGAGGAAGGTCTATACTTAGTGGAGAGGGGGGTCTGAACTAAGGGAGGGAGGTCTATTCTTAGTGGAGAGGGGAGTCTATACTGAGGGAGGGGTGTCTGTACTAAGGGAGGGGGGTCTGTACCAAGGGGGGCTATACTTGGTGAAGGGGGGTCTGTGCTGAGGAAAGGGGTCTATACTTAGTGGAAGGGGGTCTCTACTGAGGGGGGACTATACTTGGTGGAGGGGGGTGACACCATGTTTTACTGCCCTGGTGGGGTGACACCACTGCCACCCACCTCCTCTATCTTCTCCGGGCCGGCTCCAACATGCTCTAAAGCAGGGGTCCCTAGGCAGCACTGCCATGGGAGGAGTCACATTGGCAGCCATTGGTGGGAGGGGTGTTCACCTTCCCGGGGCTCCGATGTGTCAGATTGGTGCCAGGCTGCGGATGACAAGTGACACTGCATCTGGTGGCAGGTTATGGGTGGCAAGTTGCATGCTGCATCTGATGGCAGGCGATGGTGGCAAGTGACACGCTGCATCTGATGGCAGGCGATGGTGGCAAGTGACACGCTGCATCTGGTGGCAGGCAATGGTGACAAGTGACATGCTGCATCTGATGGCAGGCGATGGTGGCAAGTGACACGCTGCATCTGGTGGTAGGCAATGGTGGCAAGTGGCATGCTGCATTTGGCAGCAGGTAACGGTGGCAAGTGACACACTGCATCTGGTGGCAAGCGACAGTAGTACGCTGCACATCTGGTGGCAAGTGACAAGCTCATGGTTCCCACTGATTCTGCTTGATTATGGCAAGTTGAACTATTTCATTATATATTACAATGTAGTAATAGAAATAATGTGAATTGATCATCCTGACACCATATCAAGCATGGTGTGGGGGTGATTTAAGTGCTAACACCAACCATTCGCCTGGCAAATCACCCCCGGCGCCAAATTCCCCACCAACCCTGAGAGTACAATCACCCCCCGTCCTTGGCAAAATTGTCCCTGAATGGCAGTTTGGGAATGTGGTCACCCTACTGGGGGGACCGCTGCACACAAGGTTTTGTACCTTCACGCATAGAAGGTAAAAAACCTTGAGCATTTAAAACGACTTTAAACACAAGCATTCTTTAGATTGTGGGTTCACACGAGCCCTCCTGTATTAAATTGTATTGTATTGTAACTGTGCAGTCTCTGTCTCCGTCTTCTTTTGCACAGCATAGAATTTTTGGGAAAGAAGACAATATAGGCCTTCTTAAATAGGTTCTTCAGTCAATTAACAAAAAAAAAAGTTAGCAGCTACAAATACTGAGACACTTACCTGTCCAGGGATTCAGCACTGTCCTCATCTGGGCCAGTTCTTCTCCCGTGTTCGGGTCCTTGGTGCCACCATATTAACTGTGAGAAGCCGGCTGTAAATCCTTACATGAGTTACATGAGGTTACAGGTGGGTGGGGTGGGGGTGAAGTAAACTTCCAATAGGATCGCCTAGGCAATTCTAGCAGTGGGAGCGGGTACTTGCTAGTAATAGGTACCCCCTCCTCACTTACCTTTTAGGATGAAGTACCACTTTAACTGGAAAAGGTCCATCTAAGAAAGTGAGCACAGCATTTGGGTGTATAAAGCACACAGGTGGATGACCAATGGAAATGTATAAATTGCACTATAGAGATTTGGAGACACCAAGGATCGAGAATTGTGAAATGCCACACCGTGTGGCATTAGAGGCACTATTGCATTTTAAGGGTCTAAATGAATTGCACTGCAACAGGATAACACAAGAAGCACTTACACACTTTAATTTGGACAGCTTGCACATTTAACTGAAAGCATTTTACTGTAAATATTTCATGGATTATTGTCATTATTATTTATTTGGTTGGATGGTGACGGAATTGTATTAAGAGAGGTAGACTATTTAAGTATTTGGTTCTAACCCTTCCCCATTCATCCAAAACTTAAAGTAGATCTTAACCCAATTACTAAAATCTCATATACTTTATATATTGCACATTGCTTTAGGATGTTGCCGGAATACAGTTTAGATCTGCTCTCGAGAAAAAAACATTGAGGCTTTTGTTTTTTTATTTAGTATAGATATTTTATGAAAATAATATAAATGCCAATCTGGCAAAGTGCTGCAATGTAATAATGTAGTTTACACTGCTGCTATGAGGTTCAGCATATAAATCTCAGAAAGGTCCACAACAGAGAAAATATGATAAGAATGAAAAGGACAGAGCTCAGTCATGCTTGCATATGCAGCAGAGATCAAGGTAAAGAACACAGCAACTACAAGAACAAGGACATCCCTCTCTGCTGGCTACTGCCGCATAACATGTGAAGGGGCGATCTGAAGCTACCCTTACCCTCATTATCAAACCAACCACCAGATGGGGTGGGCTGGACCTGGGGATGTGCCAACATTCCTAGTTGGAACCACACAAAACTACAGTATTCCTGCTTTACATGAACCAAACTATACAGACACTGAGGTGAAGAACAAAGTATCTATCCCGCAACTTGCCAATAAAAGTCATCTCAGATAATAAAAAAAATGTCACTGGCTTGGAAATTTGACATGGTATATTTTTACTGCTATTTATGTCATCATATGTTTTTCAATATATAATACAACTATGTTTCATTGGTAGAGATTATTATTGTAGGCTATAAGGCACCCAAGAATGACGTAAATGATATGGGTAGGTGAGTATATATATAAAATGTAAAATGCCTGCACATAGCAGCTATTAGCTTCTTTTTATAGATCTCTAATTTAGCCAACATACTGGTTCATTGTTAAAGCTGAACTGCAAGCAAACAGAATAAGGGCTCTTTCACACAGAGCTGTGATGGCTCTATGGGAGGGCGGATGTAAGCAGACTCATGTCCATTTACATCAGGCTACCTCCGATCCATCACATGTATCTCTGGAATAATGGAAAATTATGCATTTTTTCCAGACTTGTACGGAATCGGAAGTAGGTGAGTGCAAACACACACACATCTATTTCAGTGGTGGCTGGTGTTAAATTTTAAAGTGCACCTTCCCCCCCGGTCCAGTTGGTCGGTTGGGTCATCAGCAGGGAGCACCGGCACTTACCCCATCTATGGCAGGCAGCTTTTAAACCAGGCAGTGGGCGGCGGCTTCCCCTTCCCCTGCTCTCCTCCTCGTCATCATGAGCATTGATTTCCCCTTCCCCTGTTTCCCTGCTCTCCTCCTAGGCATCACAGGTGCACGACGGCAGCTTCCCCATCCCCTGCTGCCCTTCACAGGCCTCACGGCAGCTTCCACTGGGCATCTCCTCCTCCCTCCTCCTAGGCCAATTGGAAAGTTTCTGCTTTTGGCCAGTCTCAGTCTGGCTTCCTGATTGGCCGGGAGGAGAATCAGTGTGACAATAGCAAATATTCATTCACTATTGTTATACATCGCCTAATTGGAATGTACCAATGCAAGAAACTCCAATGTAAGATGTGCCCATTTGTGCAACATCGTCAAACCTCTTTTTCAGACAACACAGGTAGAACTTATACCCTCAAGCAGTTTTTTACCTGTTCCACTGAGTACGTGGTCTATTGTTTGACCTGTCCCTCTGGCCTCCTTTACCTGGGCCGCACTATTCGCACTGTGCAAGCACATTTTTGGGTCCACAGGAGACTCATAGAAAAGGGATCTGTGGACCACAGTGTCCCCAGACACTTTCTGCTACACCACAGCCAGTCCACCAAGGGCTTGAGAGTTTGGGTGATGGAGTCCATACCACCCTGGGACTCTCTGGCCAAGTGGTTCCAGAGATTATGTCGCAGGGAAACCTTTTGCATCTTCACCCTCAACTCCTTGTCGCCTGGCGGAATGAATGAAGAATTGGAGGTGAATACCATCCTCAACTAATATAAATTTGGTGTTATGCCACTTACCTGCTTTTTTATCTAATCTTGCCAGCAATGTAAATATGTACACTGGGTGCTGAATGACGCATATGACACATGTATGTGGAAACGCATGCATGTGGACTGTGTGATGTTCATTTAACACACCACATATGCACATGTGTACACAAGTGCATCTTGATGTTCCCATAAGTATTTTTTTCCCCTTGTATTGAGTACTGCATTTTTACATTTGTACATACCTTATATATTACGTTTTTATATGTTTTATATGTGCCTTATATGATTCCCATGTGGAGGTCTATTATAGTTCTCTCTGTATGAGCAGACTGGAAGATGCTCTTATTAAGGTGACGAGATTTTTAAAATGAAATCCGGGACATTTTTTTTTTTTTTCACTAGTAATGGCGGCAATCAGTGTCTTATAGCGGGACTGCGATATTGTGGCAGACAAATTAGACATTAAGTGACACTTTTGACAACTTTTGGGAACCAGTGACGCTAATACAATGATCAGTGATAAAATATGCACTGTACTAATGACACTGGCTGGGAAGGGGTTAACATCTAGTGCAATCAAAGGGTTAAATGTGTGCCTAACAAGTGTTTGCTCATTGTAGGGGAGGTTCTTTTACTAAGGGAAGGCATATATCCTTGTCCCTGCTTTGCAAGAACACAGGATCAATATCTTCCATACTGACAGAATGGTGATCTGCCTTGTTTGCATAGGCAGGCTTAAGTTCTGCCTGTGTACAGAACGATCAGGGGGTACTGGGAACATTGAGTCTGCTGGACCCGCTGATCGACTCCGATACCCAGAAATGCAAGATTGCGTATATATACACATCTTCCTGGGCAGCGCGACCACCCTGTAACAATAAATCTGCTATGGCGCGGTTGGCAACTGGTTAAGATCATCAGCATTATGATAACACACAGGGAGCAGGCCCTCTATCATGGCTCTGAAAAGTGAGCCACTGCCCCATCTATAACCCGTCTATACAGCAAGGAGCACTGGAAGGCAACAAATGACATAAAACCGCAGAGGAAAAAATCCACGGAAAAATCCAAGCTCTACTTACCAACCAGCTTGCAACCAGCCAAATGAACCTGTCTAACAGTATCCATTAAAAACAGGGGTTTGGTTACATACATTGCAAATGTGTGTAAACAAAGCCCTGTGTTTAACGCATACTGTTAGACAGGTTCATTTGGCTGGTTGCAAGCTGGTTGGTAAGTAGAGCTTGGATTTTTCCGTGAATTTTTTCCTCAGCTGTATTTTGATTCTATCATGGCTCTGGCAGGCTCTGTCACGGTGTGTCACATAACATGGCTGCTGGGTGCTGATTTTGTTAACTTATGACCATGTTATGTGACACTGTGACAGAGCACTGCCAGCCAGAGCCATGATAGAGTGCCTGCTGCCTGTGAGCTATGATACCATCCATTATGCCAGCGAGACAGACACGCAGTGCAATGTAGTCTATTCACAGACACCCCCAAAGCACACCAGTGTTGAAGCCCTGAAGGCACTGGCAGCCCCACGATCAGATCCACCTCCCCTCTGTGCCTGCTGCTGGACACTGTCAGCTGAGCTCAGCTGCCTCTCTCTGCCTGTTGCCTCCGCTGCCCACCTCTCGAGTCTCACTATCCGGGCCCCGGTTACTATTGGGTGGGGAGCGGAGGAAGATCACTCCGCCAGGGAAGGCAAGGAAATAGGCGGGCGGGTGGCTGTCCAGGACTTGAGCCAAGGCAGAAGAACATGCGGGTGGGAACGGAATGGGCATGCACCTGCAACTGAACAAATAGTCCCTCCACTCCGACCAGCACATGTTCATCAGAAAAGGGCACAGATAATGGAAAAAATAACCCCCCCCCCAAGCTAGTTGGAGTGGCGGAGTGGGGTTTAGTAATTCAGAATTTTTTTTTTTTAAATTCTGCACTGACTGTCTTTGAAATTGCCTGGGCCCCTGTTCAAATCCAATCCGGGGACAAAACTGGGGACAAAACTGGGGACAGACTTGGTCCGGGGACAGTTTCCTCAATCCGGGGACGTCTGGTCACCCTAGCTCGTATCCCCTGTCCCCTTTCCAATCTTTAATTTACAATTTTATCATTTCCCATACATATGTTTAAATTATAGTTCCCATCCTATGTGTTTTTAACTTATTAACCCCTGGTTTTAAACAAGACCTTTTTGCTCCCTCCCTCACCCACTTGTCACTTTCCGTTCTCAGTGTTATAAATAGTGTATTGCTGGTGGGACTGGTTAGCCTGAAGAAGAAGGTGGTGCCTCTGAAACGTCACTACCAGTCCCATCCAGCCTTTTGGTCCTCTCCTCTTGCTGTATTATGGTCATGTGACTCCCCCTTGGTGCTGACGTGGCCGCTACCTGAATGTCTCCGCCGGTCTGGTTCTCACATCGCAGTTCCTGTGTGTAGTTTACACCTGCTGTGATGTCTTACTACTCCATCACATGGCCCATCTGGTGGTCCAGCAGGCTCTCCACAGCCTCTCCTCTCCCATCTGCCCTTTACCACCCTGAATACAGTTCTGTGCTACACCACATTCCCATCAGCAGACCGGCTCCTGCACTGCAGTTTAAGGGTTGTCCTGACATGCTGCTACCACTGGGTGGGATGAGGGAGCAGTGCTCTGTATCCCAAGCCCACCCTTTTTTGAAGCCAATTAGAGCCTCTGGCTCTAAAACCCCCCTAATAAAACCCCCCTATATCCCCCCGCACAGCCATTCAAGATCAGTGTGCTGCTATTTCTCCACCCACACCTCTCTAAGCCCTTATGCAGCTTTGAACAGGGTTAATGTGAGCACTTCAGTCCAGGTCAGTAGTGCATCAGCATGGGTGCCCCCTCAGCACTCAACTTGCACTTGTAGGAAGAAGGAGCAGACAGCACTGGAGGAAGAGGAGGTAAGGAACCACTGTGTACAATTTATGCTCTGAGCACTTTAATGCTTTATTTTAAAAAATGGCTGTTTACAAAATCTAAGGTTATACACACAGCTAAATAAGTCAAATGGGTGATTCAGGCCTCCTCATGCTCCTCCCTTCTAGATCTCCATACAGAGTTAAAATTAGAGAAAAATAAAAATGTTATATAAACAATTAAAACATAGAAAATGCATAAGACATAAAAGAAAATAAAACTGTCCAAAAAGCAATATAGTTTCTCTCAGCTACTTTTGTACCTTTGGAACTCCAGTCTGTTAAGAAAGTTTTTGCTTCGTCACTTAATGATCTTGCTTATGCATTCCCTCATCGGTATAGGCTTTTTTCTGCTTTGTATGGAAGTGAGAGCCTTCCATCTATATTATAAATGGCTCCTCTTACAAACAAATGACAAAGCATGCCTGCTACTGGACAATTTACACGTGTCGGTATTAGCACTAAATGATTGTTAATTGCTTTTGCAGCGGTTTGTGAAATAAAAGGATAAACAGCTGCTATTCCCCGTTGTGGATGAGAATTGAAGATTATCAGCAGTGCAGCTCTGAATAGAATACCTAATTGGTGTGGTGACAGAGAGGATAATTAGAAGGAAATATGGATTTTACTTGCAGGCATAGGCATTCTGAAGGAACTTAGTTTCAAGACTTTCCCATGTTTTAAGTTTCTTAACTTTCTTTATCCACTAAAATAGACTTATCGCCTCCTGTTATTAAAAAAATATATATTATTTTCTTAGTCTTCCTGCATAATTTTACAAATACTGCCACTGAAGACCACATAATGCAGCTTTCTGTGATGGGGTAACAACATTGCTGCACTGCTCCTGAATTCAGACCAATATTGTCATTCTCATGTAGGCTGTTTCTGTTTGTGCTGTTCCCACCAATATCTTAAATGCTCACTGGATAGTAAGAACCCTCTTGTGTAATGGCTCAAATCACATTTGTGCTCAATAACAATCCAATGTCACTCTCTCCTCTTCCATCCTCTGCTTGTTACGCCTTCAGTTCAATAATTCCTCATGTAACATATAATAACAAAAAACACATAGCTTGATACTATCAAACCAGTACATGCTTTCCAGACTTATTTTTATCGTGCTCACATAAACATATAGTGATCTCACACTATACCTCCAAACAATCTTCCACCACCAGTGGTCCCCTCGTGCAATGGAGCCTCATCAGAGTCTTGTGACCACAGTCTGTCCAGAATGCACCCAGTCTCCCATCTCCTCTTCTGCGCTACCTTCTCCAGAGTCAGCAATCCACCTCATAAAAAAGAGTTTCCAATATCGTAGTATTTTTAAGTAAAAATATATATTTATTTTCTGACATGATTACATATACAAGGGAAAGATCACAAATCCATTCAATGATGGCCACACCACAACTTCCGGTTCCTGTGATGACTTCACTTTCTCGACATGTTTCGTCCCATTGGACTTTACCCTCTTGATAAAGTCCAATGGGATGACACATGTTGAGAAACTGATATTATCACAAGAACCGGAAGTTGCAGCGTGGCCATCTTTGAATGAATGTGTGCTCTTTTTCTTATATATTTAAGCATATTGGAAAATAGATATACACTTTTACTTAACAATACTACATTACAACAACTACAAAACAACAAACTACAAAAATACTACTAATGAAAGCTCTGTTTTATGAGGTGGATTGCTGATTTTGGAGAAGGTAGAGGAGAAGAAGAGAGGGGAGACTGGGCGCATTCTAGTCCGATTGTGGTCGCTAGACTATATTTTCATCTTTCCAGGCCTCATAAATATTCCAGGAAGCTCCTCCTATTCTCCTGCCCACTAGCTCTAGAACATTTTACAATGTTCCAGAAACAGGGGGAGGCACCAGAGGAGCTGTCAGGATGAGTCATCCAGCCCTGACTCACTGAACTCTGACCCAGATTCAACAGCTCAGGCTTAGCCCTGAGCTAGCTAAATTTACCTATACTAACAACCTACACTACTTCTAGTACACACAAAAGGGTGCTACATTTATCAGAGTTATCTAATACTTAAAGAGGAGTTTTTTAAAAGTCAGCAGCTACAAAAAGTGTAGCTGCTGACTTTTAATAATCAGACACTCACCTGTCCCTCGCTCCAGCGATGCGGCTGCCCGCTGCATGGCTTCTCTCCCCCTCCTCTGTGCGGAGCCAGCATCACAAGTGTGGGTGCTCGCACTGTGCATGCGTGAGCCGCACTGCACGCTGTGAAAGGTCGGTGTATCTTCTGGGACATGTCCTAGAAGATCGCCGGGAGGGAGGTGGGACATGTGAACTTCCTTCCGATTCCGAACCAGGAGAGGAAGTGGAGTGGGGACCCTTTTGTGTGATTTTGTACAAATGTTTTGCATTCTTATTGAAAAATTTAGAGGCAAGTGTTTCCCATTGTGCAACTGTTAACATGGATCTAGAGGGAACTAGAGAAAGCACCCTGAGCACTGTCATCCTGGAGCAGTAATGGTAAACTTTCTTGATAAAGGGGGCCCCTGTCATCACCTAAGGACTGTACATATATTTCAGTAAATATTCACTGTCACAGAATGCAGACACACAACAGGTTATGGCTAAGGGCTATGGGTATGATACAAGTGATGGTCAGAGACTTTGAACATGCTACAGTAGTTGATTAGAGACTAGAGCCATGCTACAAGAGACAGCTAGAAATTGCAAACATGCTATAGGAGCTGTTGAAGACTAGGGATGTGCTTCAGGAGTAATAGTAGTGGCTGCTGGGGCCCAAGGGCCAGGCAAAAAGTGCCAAATGGCTGCTTGCAGCCCCTGGGCTCAGGTTGAGCACAAGGAAGTAAGAGGAAAAAACATCTGTCACTTACAGAAGATCACCAGTTGTAAGAAGTGTTGGAAAAATTTGAACAAGACAGCTGGTGAATGGAAATAACTAGACATAGAGGGGTTGATTTACTAAAGGCAAATAGACCGTGCACTTTGCAAAGTGCAGTTGTACTCTGAAAGAGCAGTTGCTCTAGAGCAGAGGTCTTCAAACTATGGCCCTCCAGTTGTTCAGGAACTACAATTCCCATCATGCCTAGTCATGTCTGTGAATGTCAGAGTTTTACAATGCCTCATGGGACGCGTAGTTCCGCAACAGCTGGAGGGACGGAGTTTGAAGATCCCTGCTCTAGAGCTTAGTAAATGATCAGAAGCTCTGCTAACTTTCATCATCCAATCACATGTAAGCAAAATGCTTTTTTTTCCCCTTGCATGTGAGTGGATATTCTTTGCAAAGTGAAGCTTCACCTTATTTACTAAGCTCTGGAGCAACTGCACTCTGCAAAGTGCACAGTCTGTTTTCCTTCACTAAATCAACCCCATAGAGATATTTGATTTTGTGGAAGAATACAGTAGTGGAAGTGGAGGATTGAGAGACACTTATTTATGGTATTTAATTTTAAATTGTCAATGATGATGAAAAATATTTATACATAAGCGAACAATAGAGGAAGAGGAAGATCTAGAGACATATATTTATGGTGTTTCCCTTTAAATTGTCAATGAGGATAAAAAATGTTTATGTATACACAAACAAAACACAAAAGAGTTTTAACTTGATGGGATTGACATGAACATCAATTACACAAAAGACTGAATAATTTATACCCCATGTACAGAGTATAAGATTGTATAAAAATAAAAATCTCCTTTTTTGGTTAATATATGCAGAAAAGGGGATATGGCTATCAGCTTTGTCACTGATGATTCACAGGCCTGTAGCTTGCCAGTCAGCACCTGGCAACGCCTAGTATAGCACCCTCAGAGCTACTGTTCTTCTAAGTTTATTGTTCGGCCTCTCTGTAATCTGGTTTGATTAGCCAGGTCTGCTCTGGGCTCTGTAGATATGGGCTCAATTGCTTACCCCTGTCTCACAGAGGATCCTGGGACATAGGGGGTGAGAGAATTGTGACCTTAACCTGTATATTGATATCACCTCAGCCAATCCCTAGCTGTTATGAAAGTGACCACAGGGGGCTGAGAGAGGTATAAATGAGTCCAAAGCAGAGCTCTCTGGGTTCCTTGGGAAGCAAGCCCAGCCTAAGGGCTGTGGCATCCCTGGGAGATTCACCTTGGACTGCAGCATTTCTATGGTGTCCCAGCTACAGTTCGGCAGGGGGACCTCTACCTATCCTTTCTGGAGTGCTTTCAGAAAGTCCACAGATTCAGCACATAGGCCACTAAAGTACTGACGTTTGCTGACCCTGTACTTGGCTGTCTGGAAATCAAAAACAGTGAATACTTGCCTGTTGGATCCACAGATTTTCCCTAACTCCTTTGGAAGACCTTTAATTGCTACCCTTTGCATTCAGGACTACATCTCTTTTGGGATTCCTGTTTGTTTGTTGCTCAGATCTATGTTTTGATTCAGTTTAGAGTCCTCGTTGTTCAAGTTTAGTTTTCGAGAGTATCCCTAGGCTCACCCTTACCCTATCCAAGTTCTACCAAAAAAAAAAAAAACTAAAAAAAAAAAGCTGCACGGCCTGTTTACTGACTCTACGGAGTATGAAAATGTGTGCCTGGCTGCCGTGTGGCTACTAGGGAATGGAACCTGGGATAAGATCTCCAGGCCAATCCAGTTTGTGCGCTATACTAGTCCCACCTACTGCTTTCTAGATTAACAGTAATGTCTCTGTTGCTGAAACCCTCCTGTGAACTGCAGTGCCTGGGATGGGGAGCATGTGAGACACAAAGGAAGGAAGATTGGCTCACTCAGGTAAGGTAAGGAAGTTAAAATGTATAATGACATCCCTAGGGGTTCATTTACCATGGGTTGAAAACCACTGTTGTAGAGTTAGCATGGATTCTAAACTGGATCATTACTACTGTAAGTGAAGGAGAAAACCTAACCTCTGGAAAACATATTGCCTTTGCTTCTTAATAACTCACTAGCAGTGCCATTTGCTCATGAATCTGCATAATTTCATCCGTATGGAATTTTGCATTCTAAGTAATGTTAAGCAGTTACATGGAATCCTCAGACAAGGGCTGTAGAAAGTGACTCATCGCTATAATAACAGAGAGGTCAGATTCATCTTAAATTAAGCCCATGAACTATTAAATACACTTAAGAAGCATCATTCACATATGTGTTCAATTGCTGTGTAATTTTATCTGCAATGCCTATGCTTCTGAAAATGAGAAGTAGAAGATTCTTTGCACAATTTACTCCTATAGAACAGCCCCTTGCCTTCCAGGTTCTCTCTGGAGCCAACTTTACATACATGCTCCAGGAACTACAACAGCACAGACACAACTAGCCTCATCTTTGATCCACAGGGCTGCCCTGCCTACCAGTTTAAGATTGACAGCTGCTTTCCCTGTAATCAGTATTTAGTTGTGTGATGAAAACATTGTGCGCCCCCAACAGGAAGTTTTGGTAAGCACTGCAGACAATGATAAAGCGACTGATGTTTCGGAACAAAATTAGCAAAAAGCATTGAAAGTGCAGCTGTTACATTGATCCAGAGAGAAACATTAAATAGTAGGTGAGGGTTTAATACTCTAGGTATGAAATGTATTGCATAGTTACATTAGACTAGCTTGGGCCAATGTAAGTAGGTATGTGCCATATCTGTGGGATCCCCCTAGAGGCTGGAAATCATTGTAAAACACACTAGGGCTTATTTTCAGGGGATGTCTTATTTATTTATGGTATGCACAATAATCTAAGTCTGTCTGGCTGACAGTAGTAACCCTTAATGTATATATATATATATCCTGTTCCTTTAAAGCATGACAGACAGCACTGCGCTTGTGCTGTGTCATTTACCCTCTATGTTCTAAAGATCCAATAAAATATTTTTTAAAAATGTATTGTGTCCCCTGTGTTCTCTCCCTTCCCCCCTCCCCTATCAGGTCACAAGTCAACATTTTTACCTTTTAATAATTCAAAAAAAATCTTGCTTAAAAACCTTCTTAAATGGTGTGATCCGTTTTAATAAAATTATAATACAGGTATAATGTGTAGCGTGTCCACAGTTTTATGGACAATGCCTTTATAAAAGCTCCCCAGATCCCTTGTGATTTGCTCCTCTTCTCTGCTCTGAGATTCCGCTAACGTCAACCCACTCCGTGCACTGAAGAGGGAGAGGCTGCAGACATCAGCAGGGAGAACAGAAGAGAGAACAGCTTAGATCCCCGTTGACGTCAGCCCTTTCCGTGCATTGAAGAGGAGGTGGCTGCAGACGTCAGCTTGGAGGAGAGAAGACCTTTGGCGAATGTAAAGATGGTATTTTACAAACGGAGACACTGCACCTTATAACAGTACATATAATCATTTGACAAAACAGATTACATGTTTTTAAACTAACTTTACTAGGTATTATTTACTAGGGCTTATATTGCAGCCCTTCCTGATAATCGCGGTAGGACTTATTTTCAAGGTAGGGCTTACTTTCGGGGAAACACGGTAGTGCAATGATCATCACTATCTACTGGGTCTCTCGTCAAGTGTCTGTCCTAATGCATTTTGAACACAGGAGATCACTTGCTCAACACAGACACCATTCGAGGAACAGTTTACATTTTCTCAAAATGTTCTCTGATAAGACAAAGTGGAGATCATGTCCTCACATCCCACCTCTCCACCTTATTCAATCAAAGAATGCCAACATTGGGGATCACTGTAGTAACTAAGGCTACTACAGTGATTCTGGGCTTCCACAGCGGTCCCACATGCAAGGCATATCATATAGCGCTACCCCCAAAGGAGTCACTACATATTTTACCCGGATCGTCTTTGGTTCTGAAGTAAGGCAGACAGTATTTTTTCTTCTCCAGCCAGGTGTACTCTAACTTTGGCTCATTATCTTCAATAATTAGTAGAGGCGTTTTGTTTGTTTTGTGGTTTTATTGAAGAAATTAGATGTAGTGGGATACTCCTAGTTCAACTAGTTACAATGAGGACAGCTTTTTTAACTGAACAATGGAATAACTATATGATACACGGTACCAGGGGCGTAACGATAGGGGTTGCAGGGGTTGCGATTGCAACCGGGCCCCATGCTCCAGGGGGCCCACTGGATAGGAGTGATGGCGAGGGTGGGATTTAGAAGTTTTATTTATTCCATTTTCCTCCTAATGCAGGAGATTGGTTCCTCTATATGCTGCCCCTGCCGCCCCTCCTATCCAGTTTACTTGTCTTCTGCTGTTCCCAGGACCCCGCTGCAGGACCGTAATAAAGGGACCCGTGATAGGAGTAAAGGGCCCCAGGATCAGCAAGAAGAGGGAAGGGCCCTGGCCAGAGGTCAGGGGGGGCCCTTCCTAATTTCTTGCACCCGGGCCCTGAAGGTTCTAGTTACGCCTCTGCACGGTACACTCTTGAGCAAGTCCTTTGTAGGAATAATGGACGGTTGCTCTTCAGGATAGTAGCCAGTATCCCCTTTCTGCTGAAACAAGTAGCTGACTTTCCTAGCACAGAGGGGTATTCAAAGAGCCAGGCCCCGAGATTCTTAACGTCTGTGCACACAAGGCCTCTGGACCGAATGGTAGCCTCCTTCTAATTCTCCAGCAGCACCTTCCAGTGATCCTAGACAGATCTCCTAGGGACAGCTCCCCCTCAGACAGCTCTTCAGGACAATCAGAAATAGAGGCACCTTCTAAGTGTAGACTGTATGTCATTTATTGAAAAAGAAGTATAAAAACACTCACATTGAGGTTAATAAATGCAAGCATGTCAGAATGATCCTGCATAGGTGAGTCTCCGTGCATGCTGGTCCGGCGGTATTCCCTTAGTGTCTCCTGTGGGAGCTGTCCACCGGCTCTGTGTGTGGATCAATCCAGGAAGGAGGGCTGGGTTGTTTTGTGCTTCTGCTTCCCTCAAGAGGCCAGCCCTGAACCGTGGACTGTCTACCATCCTTGCAGGATACCACCATCAGCTTAATTCTATCACCTGACCTTCTTCATCTGTCCTCCACCATATAATTTCCATCCAGAAACTTATGGGTTCCCCACATTATTTATCACAGTTTTGTGCCATAACCACCCCTGTTGCTCTTCAGAACACTGTGGTCAGTGTTTCAGCTTCCAGGCCCCCCACCTGAGGCCACATGGCAGCAGGTGCTGAGCAAGGCACAGCACCCTCTCCTCAGCTGAACTCTCCTCTCCAGGAAAAGATACCTTCCTGTGTGCTTCACCAAATATAAATACCCTTCCCAGCATGCATCGGGTCCCTATGCCTGTAATTGGCTGAGATGGCATTCATATTCATGCCGCTGATCTGCATGAGTTACTCCTATTCACCCAGAACCTTCCAAGGTTGCCTGGATACAGAGGCGTCAACACAGAAGTAGCAGCACTGTGAAACACACAGGACTTCCTTGCTAAACTGTATGTAAACCCAATCACAAAATTCCCATATAAATGTTGACATGTAAATAAAGGATCTTCACCTCGTCCAGTCAGAGAACACTTTGCATTCACTGAGAAAATGGAAAGTGTTCTCTGAATGGCACCCATGTTGAGTGGGTAAACTCCTACATTAAGTAAGCAGGAGGGCAGCTGCTTGGCATGGGACCCAGAGACCAAAGGCAATCAATGTAGTAGTGATGCCTACATACTTACAAGGTAGTGTACATTGGTCCAAGCTGCATCAATATAACTATGTAAAAATTGTTATACCTAAACTTCAGCCTTAGGTTAATTTGCACCTTACTAAATTTTCAGTGCATAGAACAAAGGACAATTTGGAGTAATGTATAGGAACCAATAAGATTTCACTCCAGACCAATGCAAGATGAATTCTGACTGGTTGCTATGAGTATGGTACTTTGGACTTAAAGTTGATGTAAACCCTCCAAATTCCCAGTGAAGTGAAATGCCTCAGATGATACACAGAGATGACACAAACCTCCCTATATAAGTCTTACATGTGTATCTTCTGTCTTCACTTTGATATACTGTTTAGAAAGTGCACATTCTGTTAGATTTTCCACTTCCTCCTTCCCATGTAGGAGGAGATGATTACTGGACACTGTGAGAGACTGTGAGAAAGCTGATTGGAGGAAAGGCACACACCCCCTCCCCACACTTGCAGAGGTTGTCTGTGTTTTGTTTAGCAGCCTGCTAATTTATATTTAGCAACCTCCTCCATCTCTAAATTCGATGTCCCAACTACCAGAACTAGTGCGAACTTATCAGGCTGATAACAGAGCTACTGAGGAAGAGACAGCTATGGGACATAGCTCTTTGAAGAGACATAACAAAACACTACAGACAGATGTGTCCAACTCAAATTTCATGAATCGGGTTTACATCCACTTTAATCCTTTCGCCCGCCAGGTCTGTATGTCATACGAATGGCTGCAGCCACCGGGATTGTGTGTGTAATTGACGGACAGATTCCTGCCTGTCAGGTGAGACAGCCCCCCCCCCCCACGCGCGCTCCCGCCATGCTTACCGGGCTCCGCTTGCTCATCAGTGGGCTCAGGATGTCCATTGCGGGCGGTGGCATGTAGAGGCGAAGGAGAAGAGTGGATATATGTCCGCTCTCCTCCCCTTCTTGCAGTGACCCGGAAAGCGACATCTCTGACGTAACTTCTGGGTCATGTTCTCGGTGTCCCCGGCTCACTTTGCCGGCAACGGAAGTTTTGCAATGCAATCTGCATTGCAAAACATTCAGTGGAGCACAGAGGAGACATGCAGGGTTTAGACCCTGCATGTCTCAATGAAGAGAACCTGTCACCAAAAATCATCACATAGGGGACTTTTTCTCCCCTATGTGATGAAAAAAAAAGTTAAGTAAAAAAAAATTTTTTTTTTGCAAAAAATAAAGTTGCACACAAACACATAAACCCCCCCCCCAAAAAAAATGTTTTGAGGCCCCCCTCCCCCCCATATACACACGCATGAACGTAAACGCATGCTTCTGGGTGCCTACGCATGAAAACGTTGATTGCAATACACATGTTATATATTGCCTCATACGCCAGAGTGAGAGCAATAATTCTAAAACAAGACCTCCTCCATAACACTAAACTGATACCTATAGGGGGCTTCTGAAGTGTCACCCATAGAAAATATAGGGTATTGAAGCTTGGCGCCATTTCACGGGGCGCACAAATATTTAAGGTCTGGCATCCTGGGTATCTATTTACTCGGCATAAACTCGTCTTTTATATTTTATAAAACATTTGGGTGATTTATTGCGTTTATTTGCCCTACAGTTCATGTTAGTGTGCTTTTACAGAAATGTTGCGTTTCCTAGACCTTTGCAGTAATATCATGTGACATACAAAATTGGAACTACCACTATTTTATTCTCTAGGGTGCCTGCTTTCAGAAAATATATTATGTTTGGGGATTTTTTATAATCTTCAGGCCTAAAATGATTTTTTAAACGTGTCCCAAAAGCGCAAAAACGGCTCTGGCAATGAAAGGGTTAAAGTGGTTGTAAAGGCTGAAGTTTTTTTTTTTACCGTCATGCATTCTATGCATGAAGGAGAAAAACCTTCTGTGTGCAGCTCCCCCCTCAGCCCCCTCTAATACTTACTTAAGCCTGATCTCAATCCAGCAATCTGCACGAGACCTGAGGCTCTCTCGAGACTCTCCCTCTTGACTGGCTGAGATGCAGCAGCAAGAGCCATGGGCTCCAGCTGCTGTCAATCACAGCCAACGAGGCAGGAGCAGGGGGCAGAGCTGAGCTGTACACTTTGTGCCTTATGTCACGAGTGTCCCCATAGCAAGCGGCTTGCTATGGGGGCACTCGGCAAGGGGGAGTGGCCCAGAGCACTGGTGGGGGACCTGAGAAGAGGAGGATTGGGGCTGCTCTGTGCAAAAATACTGCGCAAAGCAGATAAGTATGACATGTTTGTTATTTTTTTCTTAATTAAAAATGTTTTATTTATAATCACTTTGAGACATTACTCATGGCCTTTTTTTAATAGAATAAGCTTGATGGTGAGCAGTAACTCATTTGAAACAGTTAAGTAGCAACTTTTGTAAATGTACCAATACCAAGTTGCCATAAACTACTGTCTGATTGGCTGCCCTAGATTCCAGCTTCATGTTATTTAATAAGCCCTCTTGTCTTTTCAATTCAGTCTAGGCCACATCTTTACTTACTCCCCTCCGACCTCTCTTATTTCAGCACTAAATTCAACTTGCATCCCAAATCTCTTCTCCAATTAGAGGTTAATACAACGTGTCGTTTGCCCTGATTAACTTTGTGTATCAGAAGAGAAGTGGCTATTGATTTTAAAGACCTGCTATTTTTTTCCTAAGCGGCTGAATGAAAATGAAGCCGGCTCTGCAGCAGAAAACTTTTGTACTTTCATAGCAGGTGAAAAGGAGGACCTACATTGTTGCTGGGATTGCGAGGCCAAGAAAATGTCACTCTGTGCTAGGCGACCAACATTCGAGACATCGCAGAGCAGAATGTGTAATTAGTTAATACTTTGGGGATGAAAAAAAATGCAGTGTTTTGTCAGAATCATAAAATATAAAATACTTTGTCATCCTCTTATTAATCTTCTCTTATTTTTCCTCTTGATGTAAGTCAATATCCTCTTTGTTGCATGCTCTCTCAAGGTCAATGACTTGCAGTTTGGACCTGTTTTCTTTCATTGTCATAGAAGTTCGAACAGGAGGTTGAGATTTTCAATAGAAGTCCTTTATAGAAAATAATACAGCTGTCCATGGAGGGAGCTTTTGTATACAAGAAAAGCATAACTGTGTATCTGCTGTTGCTTATCTGCCAAGTTTATTGCATGAAAATAAAATGTAACTCCAGGGCCAGGCAATGGTTACAATCAATCAATGGCATGCTGAAGTTATGCAGTCAAGTTTTCTCCTAAAGGGCATTTCCTCTTTTAAAAAATATATTTTATGTATATAATTACTACTCAAGCCTTTTTTGGTCATTTACTGCAAAAAAATGTGTAGTCATTGCTGCACTTTTTTTATCAATGTAAAACCTGATCATGTGGCTGTATAAGGAAGGCCCTTCACTCAGCAGTCGAAAAGTGGGAAGCCACTGCTGGAAGAAGGAAGTGGATGGAATTCATGTTCTGGTTTCAATACAAATGTCAGCAGGTAGAAATTTACATTTGCTAAACCCTGACTACTGGAGGATTGTTTTATTTTTCTCATGGTGGAGTTATACTCAAGTAAACCCTAAATAAAGAATATTTAATTTGCTAAAGAATTGTGTATGCCACCCATACTGAGTGGTCAACCCCTGTGGTTTCTGGGCAGCAGGGTAGGCATTCACAACACAACCCAGAAGACGGTGGTGATCATTTGTAGTAACGGCAACTACTACAGTGATATCCAGCTTCCACAGCGGTCCCATGGAAATGGCATATGCATACTCACATTGGAGTATCAGCTGGAACAATGTAACTATGCAATGAAATTAATATCTTATGTTCAGCTTTAAAAAAGAACCATAAACCCACCAGGAGATTCTGTGCACATATCAAATTTTCTCCATGTCTATCCATGCAAAGGTTGCCAAACTGTGGTGTTGGACAGTGTCCCTGGGCCTTTAAGGAAGGGTGCGCTCCCTCCAAGCACTTCTGCCCTTAACCACTTGACCACTGGGCACTTAAACCCCCTTAACAACCAGACCAATTTTCAGCTTTCAGCGCTCTCACACTTTGAATGACAATTACTCAGTCATGCAACACTGCACCCATATGAAATGTGCGTCCTTTTTTTCACACAAATAGAGCTTTCTTTTGGTGGTATTTAATCATCGCTGGGTTTTTTATTTTTTGCTCTATAATTAAAAAAAGACAGAAAATTTTGTAAAAAAATGAATTTTTCTTCGTTTCTGTTATAAAATTTTGCAAATTAGTAATTTTTCTTCATAAATTTTGGCCAAAATTTATACTGTTACCTATCTTTGGTAAAAAAAAAAAACAAATTAGTGTATATTATTTGGTCTTTGTGAAAGTTATAGAGTCTACAAGCTATGGTGCCAATCACTGAATATTGATCACACTTGATTTACTGACGGCCTATCTCATTTCCTGAGACCCTAACAAGCCAGGAAAGTACAAATACCCCCCAAATGACCCCTTCTTGGAAAGTAGACATTCCAAGGTATTTAGTAAGAGGCATGGTGAATTTTTTGAAGTTGTAATTTTTTCCCACAATTCTTTGCAAAATGAATTTTTTTTTTCCCCAAAAATGTCAACAGGTTATTTCTCACACCCAGCATATGCATACCACAAATTACACCCCAAAATACATTCTACTACTCCTCCCGAGTATGGCGATACCACATGTGTGACACTTTTACGTAGCCTGGCCACATACAGAGACCCAACATGCAGGGAGCAACGTCAGGCGTTCTAGGAGCATAAATTACACAGATAATTTCTTGACTACTTCTTGCACTTTTGAAGGTCCTGGAGCACCAGACCAATGGAAACGCCCAAAAAATTACCCCGTTTTGGAAAGCTAACACCCCAATGTATATTCTAGGAGGCATAGTGAGTCTTTTGAACATGTCATTTTTTCCACAAGTTTTTGGAAAATGTGGAAAGAAAATGAAAACACATTTTTTTTTTACACAAAGTTGTCCATTTATACAATATTTCTAACACACAGCATGTACCTAGCAAAAATGACACCCTAAAATATATTCTGCTACTCCTCCCGAGTATGGCGATACCACATGTGTGACACTTTTACACAGCGGGACCACATACAGAGGCCCAACATGCAGGGAGCACCGTCAGGTATTCTGGCGGCATACATTTAGAATCTAATTTGACCATCTTTTACACTATTGTGAGGCACTGTGGTGGCATGGATAGGCACTGTAGTGGCACAGATGGGCAGGGTATTGGCACGGATGAGCAGTAGAGTGGCACGGATGGGCACTGTAGTGGCACAGGTGGGCAGTGTAGTGGCATGGATGGGCACTGTAGTGGCATGGATGGGCACTGTAGTGGCATGGATGTGTCACGGATGAGAACTGATGTGGTATGGATGAGCATGAATGAGGCGCAAATGAGCCATGGATGGGGAAGGATGAGCCACGGCTGGGTGGGTGAGCAGGGATGGGTGGGTGAGCACAGATGGATGGCTGGGTGAGCATGGATGGATGGATGGGTGAGCATGGATGGATGTATGGGTGAGCACGGCTGGGTGGGTGAGCATGGATGGATGTCTGGGTGAGTATGGATGGATGGCTGGGTGAGCATGGATGGATGGCTGGGTGAGCACGGCTGGGTGGGTGAGCATGGATGGATGGCTGGGTGAGCACGGCTGGGTGGGTGAGCACGAATGGATGGGTGAGCATGGATGGATGGCTGGGTGAGCACGGCTGGGTCAGTGAGCATGGATGGGTGAGCATGGATGGATGGATGAGTGCGCACGGCTGGGTGGGTGAGCATGGATGGATGGTTGGTGGCTGGGTGATGATCGCTGGGTGGGTGGTGGAAGGCTGGGTGAGTAGTGTATGGATGGTGGGGGTTGCAGTTGCCAACTGTCACCTAGCAGCGCTGTGGGCATTACACATCGCACACAGCGCTGCAGCACCTCCTCTCTCCCCCCTCTCTCCTCTCACACTGCACCGACACTGCGGAGAGGAGAGAGAAAAGCCGGCGCTTCCGCCGGCTTGTTTACATGTGATGTGTCATTTGATGGCGCGATCACATGGTAAAAGGCCGCTCACAGCGGTCATTCACCACGATCTGTGATCAGTCGGGTCCCCCGGATCCGACGGTCACGGATGTTCCCGTGTGCGCGCCCCAGGGGGCGCGCGGGAAGCGCGATTCTGGGAGGACGTCAAAAGACATCCTCCCAGAATTAAGCAACCGCCCTGTAGACGTCTTTTGTCTATAAGGCGGTTGTTAAGTGGTTAATTTATCCACTGCTATATGCGCTCCAACGTTAACCACTTCAATACCGGGCACTTAGAACACTTCCTGCCCAGACCAATTTTCAGCTTTCAGTGCTGTTGCGATTCGAATAAGAATTGTGCGGTCGTGCGACGTTGTACCCAAACAAAATTTTTATCAGTTTGTTCCCACAAATAGAGCTTTCTTTTGGCGGTATTTGATTGCCTCTGTGTCATTTCTGATCACCGCTATAAACAAAAAAAGACCAAAAATTTTGAAAAAAAAACATTTTTCTTTGTTTCTGTCACAAAAATTTGTATAAAGTACATTTTCTCCTTCACTGACGGGCACTGATGTGACTACACTGATGGGCACTGATGAGGCTACACTGATGAGGCAGTACAGATTGGCACTGATGAGGTGGCACTGATAAGGTTGCACTGATGATGGGGCACATATACAGCACTGATGGGCGGCACTGACAATCAACACTGATGGGCACTGATATGTGACACTGATATGCGGCACTGATGGACACTCATAGGCGGCACTGATAAGTGGCACTGGGCACTGATGGGCACTAATAGGTGGCACTTTTAGGTGGCATAGGTGGAAGGCACTTTTAGGTGGCACAGGTGGGCACTGATAGGTGACACAGATGGGCACTGATAGGTGTCACAGGTGGGCACAGGTGGGCACTTATAGGTGGCAGTGGTGGGCACAGATGCAACAAGCACTGTTAGGGATGGCACTGGCAGGCATCATACATGGGCACAGTGCCATCCCTAAAGTGCACAATAATGCCCTTACCTGGTGGTCTAGTGGGGGCTCCCTGGTGGTCCTGGGCGGCCTCTGTGGTCCTTCCCTGGTAGTCCTAGGCGGCCTCTGCGTGATGTCCGGGGGGGGGGCTCCCTGGGGGTCTTGATCCAGCTCCCTGGTGGTCCAGTGGGGGTGATCCTGAGGGTGGCTGCGCTGATAAACGTTCAGCGCAGCCCCCCCCCTGTCAGGAGAGCAGCCGATCAGCTCTCCGCTGCTCAGGTCTGCAGACCTGAGCAGAGGAAAAGCCGATCAACAGCTCTTCCTATTTACACTGTGATCAGCCGTGATTGGTCACGGCTGATCACATGGTAAAAGGATTCGGATCAAAGCCTTTTACCTCGGTCGGTAATGCGGTGGGTCAGACTGACCCACGGCACCACCGATCGCCGCGATGCACGCCCCCGGGGGCGCGCGATCGCGGATTATCCTGAGGACGTCAATAGACGTCCAGTCAGGATAATGAGCCACCCGCCCGGACGTCATTTGTCAATGCGCCGGGCGGGAAGTGGTTAAATACTGAAAATTATAGTTAGGACCGCAGTACTCAGAGGAGCCTGGACATTGGCATGGCGGCTTACACATATATTTGCAAATGTGTGCAAACAAAACCCTCTGTTTTTAATGTGATTAGCATTGGCAGAGAATATTTCTGCAGTCTGCACTGGCTCCACACCTCTGCTTACCAAAGTGTATGAAGTGAAGAAGGAGCCTTCCCTGAGCTATCCCTTCTTGTGTGAAACTTTACCCTGTGATAAACACTGTCCCTCATAGGCGGGTTTCTTTTCACACTCGCCAGAAGTATGCCCAAATGTCGTGTGGTTCCTTAGTTAAAAGGTGCCCGCACCCAAGATGGCTGCCAAAGTCTTTCAAGAGTTCGGTATTCATTTAGACTACCTTCCTTTGGAATTCCTATGGGGTTTCTAAGAGACCAATTCCCTTATGAGGCTCCCCTTCCAATGCAATAATGGCACTAGGCCACCTACCGGTTGGAAGGCTAACTGCACCTGCCTACATAGCAGCAGTCCCTTTGCAGTCACTCCCTACTGTAAAACATTCCACCTGATAATTATATGTCTCTTGAAAACAAAAACAGGGACAGCACTGGGTCATGAATATTGTTTTTCTGAATAAACAGAGCTCTGCACTATTAGACTGCATAGTGACATCAAAGATAAGAGCTGGGAATTCCTAAACTGTAGAGTCCCCCTCCCTTACCCCTGCACAATCCCCAGGAGGTTTGCACCCTATATATGTCTGCAATAGGAATAATTCCCCTTTTGTTCCCTTTGGCACAGACCCCATCTGTTAAAGTGGAACTCAAATCAAAACAAGTACAGATATGCTGTTATAGGGATCATTTAGAATTGTTAATTGTGCTTAAGTAGTACCCTGAAAAAATGATACTTTGTCTTGAATTCCCCTTGAAAAAAAGCATTTCACTTTTGGTATATAAATGTGCTTGTACATACAACCTCATAGCTGTATATCTGCAGTGTGAGACCTAAGGCACTGCTAGTCTAAAGATATTTGGAGTGAGATTTAATGGTGTCACTCCTGTGCTGCTCACAGCTCTCCTTACCCCTTGTTCACATGGGCGCTAATGCCCCTATAATGTGCAGCCATTTTTTTCGGGCTTTCTTTTTAGCATCTCTAGTCTCCAGGTGCTGCTTCCAGGTAGCCCAATGAAGTGCAATGCCCCAGTAGGCTACTAGGTTCTAAATTTTGTTTTTGGCCACTCTGTAGCCAGGGAGAGCATTAACAGTATTGTTTGGTTAAGTCATTTTTAGGTTCTGTTGGTGCAGGCTCAGGCTTTGGCTAGGAGACCTAGCCTACCCTCCTGAACATTGCAGAGAGCTCTTCTAAGGATCCAGGATACAGGCAGTCCAAGTGCAAGAACTGATTGATACTGAAGGCAGTACACAGTATTCAGCAAACAATGAGTACTAGCCTTCTGGACCTAAAGACTTTCTTTGGCCTCCTTTGGGAGAGCTTGCCTTTTGTACAATCAGGACTGTATTCCTGCTGAAGAGTTCAACTTTTGTACCATTCTTACACGCTTCGAAGCGGGTGCTTTCACCCTAAAGTATTAGTGCAGAGTTAATTAGTGCACAGCCAGTGGAAAAACTACACTTTCTTACACCCAGGGCAAAGACTCAGTTTGGCACCCATCCCCCCCCCCCTTAGGAGTCTCCCTTTTCACATCAGGAGTCCCCTCCCTCAAGTCAGAACCCCCCCAAAAAAGCCGGCAATAAAATGCACCCACGTGCCTATCGCAGTTTTCTTTTAAACATTTTATTGACGGCTTTTATTTGTTTCTGTATCAGTGGAATAAAATTGGTACAATTTACTACACAACGTGGAACGGTTTCTTTCTTCGCGTGTATCCTGGTGAGGTCTGTTGCTGAGATTAACCTGATCCCTAGTGCCGCAGAAGGGGCCACCAAGGAAGCAAAGTCCACCAGCACCACCAACGAGGATCCTGCCACTGCTGACTGTGGAAACCTCCACTTTAAGCCTGTATGGTGCACTGGTCATACGGCCAAGTGTACCCAACCCATCCGGTAAGAGTTTACTTCTTCTCAGAAGAATCTTTGTACAAATTTATTGCAACCTTTCATTTCCCATATCAGGAAATTGGGGAAATTGGGGAACATTACATCACGGATTTGATCCATTCATGTTTTACTTGCCTCTGTGCTCAAGTTTTTATTATTGTGTTTTGGACTTTTTTTGGACTTATTTTCTCTCTTTTTTTGTTATTTATTTATTATATATGTCACCGACCATCACAGGTCTCATGTGGACATTGTCACTTTAAGGATTGACCATCACAGGTTTAATACATGCACTGTCACTTTGAATTGGTTAAGCGATCCTAATACATGATTTTATTGTTTCACATGTTTAGCGCAACACTTTTTCTATACTCTTTATATCAGAGTTCCCTTTCACATCAGCAGCGGCCCTTTAGATCAGTAGCCCTCTACTTAACATCAGGAATCCCCCTTTACATCAGCAATGGCCCTTTATATCCAGACCCCCCCCCCCCCACATCAAGGACCCTCTTTACACCAGGAGTCCCCCTTTACTATCAGAGTTTCCCTTTAACATCAGAAGCCCCCCTTTACATCTGGATTTCTCTCTTACATCAGGAATTCCTTTTTTACATCAGGAGTGTGCTACATACAGAGTGCAATGTTCAGTGTGCTACACACAGGGCGCACAGCTCAGGAGTGCACAGTGTACATAGTGTAGTGATCAGACACGCATGGTGTACAGAGTCCGGTTTTCAGGAGTGCGCGGTGTACATATAGTGTAGAGTTAAGGTTTGTGCTATGTACAGAAGGTAGAGCTCATCACTGCATATCTCACTTTAAACCAAAATTGCCTGTTGCCTCCAAATTCCCATCCTTGACATGATTGACATCCCTCTTTTAGAACAAACCTCTTCCGCTACCAGCACATTACCCTTCCCCCACCCCAATCCCCCCAGCTGTACAAATGTGACCATACATCCTTCTGTTTCTCTCCCCTCCCAACACAAAAGTCAGATACAGTGCAGCTCCATGCAGGGTGAGAGATGTTCCCCCATATGGTGATCTGTCATAAGACTGGGGAAAACTGCCTCATCTGGGGTGACAGTCGGCAGCTGGCGGGGGCAGGGATGCTGCGGGTTCCCTGCGACAGTGATGTCACTGGTGCCCCACTCCCCTCTCCCCTACAGTACACCAACGGCACCTGGATGAGCTTCATTATACAGCCGCCCAGAAAGCCACGGAAAGCACAGGTCTGTGTCAGGACCTGAGTTGCTGCTGGCATGGAGGAGAGCTGGAAAACTGGACCTGATTTCAGAGAAAGGAGTTGCATAGCAGAGAACAGGTGTGGCAGGGAGGAGAGAAAGAGACCAAATAAAGGAGAATAGATGAGCTGGACTACAGAGAGGGATTGTTGGGGAAGAGAGTGTAGCGGGAGCAGAGACATCGGGAACCTGTCAAATGGCGGAGAATCAACATGTCAGGGAGTGGAGGCTGCAGTGGCAGAACACTAATATGGCTCCATGCGGCTGAAACAGGCTTTTCCCACACACTGTGAAGATGATTTTAGAACACTAATATGGCTCCATGCGACTGAAACAGGCTTTTCCCACACACTTTGAAGATGATTTTAGAACACTTATATGGCTCCATGCGGCTGAAACAGGCTTTTCCCACACACTTTGAAGATGATTTTAGAACAGTAATATGGCTCCATGCGGCTGAAACAGACTTTTCCCACACACTTTGAAGATGATTTAAGAACACTAATATGGCTCCATGCGGCTGAAACAGGCTTTTCCCACACACTTTAAAAATGATTTTAGAACACTAATATGGCTCTATGCGGCTGAAACAGGCTTTTCCCACACACTTTGAAGATGATTTTAGAACAGCAATATGGCTCTATGCCCCTGCAATAGGCTTTTCCCACACACTTTGAAGATGATTTTAGAACAATAATCTTTCCCTTAAAGCAACAGCTGGAAACTTTCCCTGTACAACTTGGAGATGATTTTAGAATCTAAAATCATCTCCTAGTTCTATAGGGAGAGGTTCCTACTGTTGCTTAAAGGGACAGATTATTGTTTCCTGCACAAAATTAAAAAGTGCATCTACATTGCTGGTTTAAAAAAAAACAAAAAAATTCCAAAAATAAAAAAAACAGTGTTGGCTACCTCCTCCTCCTCCTCCACCGCCACTTTCACCGTCTCCTCAACCTCCAACTCCACATCCACCTCCATTTTTAATTTTTTTATGTGATTTTAGCTTAACAATTATTTTAAGTTATTTCCCTATCCCCATTTCTTTGTAGGGCACTTGTCCGACCCTTACCCGCATTTTCCTTCCTTTTGCAGACCTCTAGGACTTTCCAGGACTTTGTTACAGCCATTTTTGTGCCTAAAAGTTCGGGTCCCCATTGATTTCAATGGGGTTCGGGTCAAGTCCGGACCAGAACCCGAACTTCCAGAGGTTCGATCAACTCTAATCCTAATGTGACAGGTACATGGGTGTCTGTGAGCAGGTCCAAACACAGACAGCAGACAATAATATGCAGATTTTTAGGCAGGGAGATGGGCACTTTAACCACTTCCTGCCCGCTGTATAGTAAAATGATGGCGGGCAGGATGCGCTCTCATTCTGGGATGACATCATATGATGGTGCCCCAGAACAGCCACTATCATGCTTCCACGGAAGCACGCAGCAGAGCGATTGCTCCTGCGCCATGTTCCTAGGACACAGCACGACCCTGATCTAGGTAAAGAGCCGATGATGTGGCTCTTTACCCATCTGATCTGTGTCCAATCAGAATTACAGGTCACGTGTAAACAAGGAGGTACAGTTTATCGTCTCTCCTCGGCTCACACTGACAGGAGAGTGTGGGCGGGGAGAGTCGATCAGCGGCATCTCCTCACAGGAGAGACATGCACAGGTAATCAGGGCACTGATCATCAGTGCTCTGATTACAGCACAGCCCCAACAGTGCCCATCAGTGACTCCAATCAGTGTCCATCAGTGCCCATCAGTGACATCAATCAGTACCCATTAGTGATGCCAGTCAGTGCTGCCTTTCAGTGCCTGCTCATCAGTGCTGCCCATCAATGCCCATCAGTGCTGTCATTCAGTGCCCACCAGTGCTGCCTATCAGTGCCCATCAGTGCCACCAATTAGTGCCCATCAGTGCTGCACATCAGTGCCACCTATCTGTGCCCATCAGTATTATGGCATAATAGTGCTTCCTCATCAGTGCCACCTAATCATTGCCCTTCAGTGTCGCCTCATCAGTGCCCATAAGTGCAGCCTATCAGGGCCCATCAGTGCCGCCTCATCAGCACACATCAGTGAAGGAGAAAAATTACTTTACAAAATTAACTGACAGAAACTAAGAAAAACTGTTTTTCTCAAAATTTTCTGACTTTTTTCTTTTTTTAGCAAAAAATAAAAACCCAGCAGTGGTTAAATACCACCAAAAAAATATATATTTGTGTGAAAAAAAATGATAAAAATGTAATTTGGGTGCAGTGATGCATGATTGCGCAATTGTCATCCAAAGTGTGAGAGCGCTAAAAGCTGAAAACTGACCTGGGCAGGAAGGGGGGTAAAAGTGCCGGTAGGCAAGTGGTTAAATAAGCAGACCTATCCACGAAAACTTTAACTACATCACATTTCTATAAATATTTTAAAAATGATATGCTCTCTTTAATTATTCCAGGCAGTCTTTTTGATTCAGACTTTCCTACAAAATATTCGTAGGATTAGAAATATCAGAAGTAACACTTGTATTTATTTAGCATCCTCCTAATCTGCCTTTCAGTATCTGTTCTGCACATTGCATTACATCAAAGTACAATCACATTCCGTTGATTAGATTTGAATAGCCATTTATGTTATAAAAGCGTGGTACACATGCATCAAGCTTTTACGGTTTTATCTGGTGTTACCGCTGGGAATTAGCCGGCATCGAGAAAGAAGGCAAGGGAGAGAAAAAAAACAGAGCTACTGTAAAATGATATAACAAAAGCAGCATATCATTATGTCTCCTAAAGCAGCAGCTTGCTGGAAAATTGTGATTAAAGCTGGACTTGAAACGACGAGATCAGCTACTTGTCGGATGATTGGCAGCTCCTGCTCTCGCGGCTCTTGTGAAGAGGATGCCGCTACCATCATTATTGCTGATTGGAAGCTGTTCTGACAAGTCTGGTGCAGTCAGGAATGGCTGCCACTTCTTTCAAGAAAGGTTACCAGAAATCCATATCTATTTATCTTTGCCAATTGCTTCTCAGACGTATTTTCGCAGCCGATATTTGAAGGGTTTATTTCATTTGGAAACAGGAAATCTGGAAAGGAGTGACCTGTTAAGATAAAGCTGACACGACATCTCAGAGCGCCAGGCTTCAGATAAGATTTTGCTGAAAATGAAATTCCCTTGTGAGTCCAGTGGAGGGAAGCCAAAGATATGAAAAAAATAAATAAATAAAAAATTCCCACATCTAGAGAAACATTTCCTGCAGGTTCCATAACGGTCTACAACCTGTTGCCAGGTTTACAGGACAGCTATTTGGCGACAGCAATGCCTATTTTAACGGAAGCTCTGGTTTCGCCGAGGAAAAAAAAAAATCTGAAGGATGGTTTTATATACAGTGGAACCTCGGAATACGAGTAACACGGCTAACGAGCAGTTTTTTTTTAACCACTTGCCGACCGTGTATAGTATATATATGGCAGCAAAGTTGCACGTGGCACAAAAGAGTGCTGAAAGTTGAAAATTGGCCTGGGCAGGAAGGGGGTTAAAAGTGCCCGGTAGGCAAGTGGTTAAATAAGCCGACCTATCCACTAAGGATGAAGGTCCACTTCAACTACATCACATTTCTATAAATATTTTAAAAATGATATGCTCTGTTTAATTATTCCAGACAGTCTTTTTGATGCAGACTTTCCTGCAAAATATTCGTAGGATTAGAAGTAACACTTGTATTTATTTAGCATCCTCCTAATCTGCCTTTCAGCATCTGTTCTGCATGTTGCATTACATTAAAGTACAATAACATTCCGTGAGCGGGGCGCGGGTCGGGCGGACTCGATGTCTGCCGGCGACCTGCAATCGCTTGTGAGAGAGCCAGAATGGGAAACTGCCAATGTAAACATGGCGGTTCCCCGCTCTGTGAGGGGGGCATGACAGATCTACTAATCCCTGTACTCGGGATCAGTTAGATCTGCAATGCCCCTGGCAGCCCAACTCCCATACAGTTAGAACACACACAGGGAACACAGTTAACCCTTAGATCGCTCCCTGCAGGTTAACCCTTTACCTGCCAGTGACAATTATACAGTAATCAGTGGCTATTTTTAGATCTGATCGCTGTATAAATGTCATTGGTCCCAAAAAAGTGTCAAAAATGTCCGACATGTCAACCGCAATATTGCAGTCCCGATAAAAATCGCAGGTCGCCGCCATTACTAGTAAAAAAAAAGTAAAAGCACCATAAATTAATTCTCATGGCTTGTAAATGCGGCAACTTTGTGCAAACCAATCAATATACGTCGATTACGATTTTTTTTTTACCACAAATATTGGGAAGTATAAATATCGGCCAAAACTGATGAATACATTTTTTTTTCATTTTTGTTTTTTTTGACATGTATTATAGCAAAAAGTAAAAAATATTGTTTGTTCCTTGAAAATTTACGCTAATTTTTTGTTTATAGCGGTCATCAGAAGTGACGCAGGGGGTGATCAAATACCACCAAAAGAAATCTCTATTTATGGGAAAAAAAGGGCTTTTTTTTTTTTTGGGTGCAAAGTCGCACGACAGCGTAATTGTCAGTTAAAGTGACGGAGTGCCGAATCGCATAAAGTGCTCTGGTCCTAATGTGGGAAATCCTTCCGGGGCTGAAGTGGTTAAAAATCCTGTCTCGGTTTGCGAGTCATTGAAATGGCCTGTTTCATTATCTACAGAACAGAAGCAATCAGGGCAGGCTCTACCACTAGGCAGAGTAGGTGGCCACCAAGGGTGCGCTGCCGCCTAAGGCTCCTGGCCAGTGTTGATCTGTCACTGGCTGCTCTGCATCGATTCGTGTCATCAGAGAGGGAGCCGGGGCTGGCAGCTGCCTCGATCATGTCATCGGTGCAGTCGAGAATTGGAGAGGAGCAGCCCCCCCCCGGAGGCCACTCTGCCTCGATTGTGTCAGTGAAGTGGAGTAGTGGAG
>BLSH010176427.1:2144511-2177516 GCA_018402905.1 Glandirana rugosa
AAAGGGACGGGTCGGTCTAGTCGTGGTTAGTTTACGTCGGACTAGTCGCGGTTACTTTACAGTGGTGTGGTTGGGGCCAACCACGCTACTGAGGAGGTCCGAGGTAGACAGTGGTTCGGACCTCCCGACGGCAGTCCGTGGTCCGGTATCGGATGAGTCGACTGTACGGTCCTCCTACGTCTCACCGACAGGTCGGAGATTAGAGACACAGGGTACTGTACGGTCCTACGTAGGACGTGTCGCGGGAGGTGTACCCCACCCCCTACCGATACCCCGACCGGTCACTGACATCACTGTACGTATTGTACGGTCCTACGTGTCGCCGAAGGGCCCCCCCTCGAATTGGAGAGGAGCAACCCTCCCCCCCCCCCCGTCGGCTGCTCTGCCACGATCGTGTCAGTAAAGTGGAGAGGAGAGCCTCGGCTGGCAGCACCCCCTCCCCCCCGGGAAGCCGCTGTGCATCCTGGCATGTTATGCATGTCACTACAGTCACTGGCCAGCCCCATAGCCATCCCCCACCCCATGTGGAGGGCGCTGTGCAGGATGCATCCTGGCATGTCATGGGACACAGAGATTAGAGGCTGGACAGCCACTCTGCATCCTCCTGGCATGTCAGCTGAGTAGGCTATGGCCTGGTGCCTGACGGCAGCCCTCCAGGCTTGGTGACAGATGGAGCCTGGAGGAGTCATCGCACCAACCGGGGTTGGTGTGGTGACATTTCATTGGCGCTGATCAGGCTGCATTTGATTGGTGCTGATCTGGCTGGGCAGGGAAAAGGGAGTGAAGTCAGGGGTGGAGTCAAAAGGGGGGCAGCAAAATGAGGTTTCGCCTAGGGTGTCAAAAATCCTTGCACCAGCCCTGGAAGCAAATACTCTTCTTAGTCTCCTTATATAAATAATACAGTGGAACCTTGGAATACAAGCATAATTTGTTCCAGAAGAATGCTTGTAATCCAAATCACTCGAATATCAAAGCATGCTTCCCCATAGGAAACAATGGAAACTCAGATAATTTGTTCCACAGTGACTGCTTGTCTATGCAGTACTGTATGTGGTCAGAGGTCCAGGGCCGCTGGTGTATGCAATACCGTATGTGGCCAGAGGTGCGGAGGTGCTGGTGAGGCTCGGAGATGCTCGGAAGGATTCGAAAATACCGAAAGTGTCAACAGTTCCCGAGCGTTTCCAAATGTTTCCGAGCATCTATGAGCCTCACCTCTGGCCACAGGAGCTGAGTGATTGCTAGGAGGGTGGAGTAGAAGGAGCTCACTTGCTTGAGAGAAGAGAATAACTTGAAGGACTTCAGTGCTTCTGTTGAAAACCTTAAAGTATTTGTAAAGTCATAGCATAGAAAATATATACTGTAATATCCACTCTTACACTTTCACTAAACTTGATCATGCCTTCTACTTGAACAATCTGACCCTTGGACTACAGGCATGCTTTGCATCGACATACTGTTTTGTAGCTACTAGCTAATTAGGAAGCAAAGATGCAAACTGACTACACAGGACGAATCTGCCTCCGTGCCTAGTGTGTTCAGAAAGAAACGGTAAGGGTTACTTTCTTAAAGGGACTGACTGGATAATCAGGCAGTTACTGACTTTTTCAGATCTCTATGAACTACTATGAGCTTTTGAGGGAAAAAAAGTATTCCCCAACGTTTAAATGTAAGATTGACGTATGCTTTACGGATGGATTGTTCCACGGTGCTACAACTAGAGAGGTCAATGAGGGCTTGTTTCAGGCTCCAAGCACACTAACATTTTTTATAAGCTCAAAAACCACTATAAAAACTTCTGGATGAAAAATGCTGATAATAGAGTTTTTGTGCAGGCTTCTAGTAGTGTTTTAGTAACTTTTATGAGCTTTTAGGTGCATTTAGGAGCGTTAGCATTTTATTAGCGTTTTTACAATACATAAAAAAAAAAAAACTCCTCGAAAAAGCTGTTAGTAGCATTTAGGAGTGTTTAATGTTCCTAGTCTGTCAAGAAAACGCTCCCAAAAACTCTACAAAAAAATTTTGTTTCTGCTACTAGGCTGAAGCTCAAAAAACGCTAATAGCCTAAAGTAGTGTGCATGGACACATAGGATAACATTATTTAGGTTCTAGCAGAAAAAAATGCTAATGGATCTAGTAGCTTAAAAAAAAACGCTAGTGTGTATGGAGCCTTCAAGCTAATGTACTGTCCGGTAAAAGAGCTAAGCGAACAGTTTGAGCCAACAAAAAGTTCGACCAGAACATCACCCGAATTTGTGCCCCACAATGCAATGCTCGCTCCATAGTGCATTCAAGGGCACTAATTGGATGAAGCAATGCACCTGACTGCTGGTTAGGTGCAAGGCTTTGTCCAAGCAGGGCACAGAGCACAGTCAGAGCCATGATTGGACAAAGTCATGGTGACTTTGCCCAATCATGGCACAGTGCTTATAGTCCCACCCCACAATATAAAAGGTTCCTTCCCATAGGAAGCTTTTGCAGTGTAATATTGGAATGGAGATAGATAGAGCAGGGCTCAGTTTGCCACAAGTGAGTTAGTGTATTATTGAGAGTGTAGAGTGTTAGTGTAGTGTTAATGTAAAGTGAGTATAGTGTAGTGTCATTGTAGTGTGTTAGTGTTGTACAGTGTTTAACACATAACATTTAGTGCTGTATACAGTGCTGCATACCCCTTGTTTTTGGTTGCTGCATTTTGTTTTGATTTGTTTTTTTGTCCCATGCCAGGCACGTGCATTTTTTAATTTTTTTTTTGCATTGGTACATGTCCCCCAGGGCAATACCTGGGCCCTCATACCCTTTTATGGCCAATAACTTGCATACAAGCCTTCAAAATGGGCACTTTTGATTTTTCAAACTTTATTAGGGTTCGGAGTTCGGATCTGAACTTTTGCTATGTTCGAGAGTTCTCTATCTATCCGATAAGAATATACAAATATACAAATAATACACTACAAATACCAAATGGACCCTCTGCACACTGCTACACCCTTCCCAGCAAACTATGCAATGTAAAACAGGGATATTTAGTTCACATATATTGCAATACATGTTTAAGCTGACTCACTCCGTCAAAGTAATCCCTCTTCTGGCCAGTCCTACATTGCCTTGCCACTACAAATGCTAAGGGGAACACCATGCCAACCTGGGGCATAAAGACACAAGATAGGGGAGAGCAACTAGGTTCAGATCTGGTCACTGACCTGTACATAGCAGAAAAAGATATACCTGTGCTCAGATCCCAATAGCTTGTACGTGTAATGAACTACCAGGTGCTAAAGGGGTGTGACCACATATTAACACTACAAATACCAAATGGACCCTCTGCACACTGCTACACCCTTCCCAGCAAACTATGAAATGTAAAACATTAATATTTGTCCATATCCTAGGAAAATAAACCTGTCTTGAGAGTACAGTGATTATCTTTGCTTATCTCCTTCCTTCTGAGAATGGTAGTGGGATAGGTGCAGTGTTGATCCACCATAGATTCATACGATTTAAAGCATTGATCTGGAAAGTCATAGGTGTTGATTTACTAAAACTCTAGTGAACAAAATCTGGTGCAGCTCAGCATAGAACCCAATCAGCTTCCAGGTTTTATTGTCAAAGTTTAATTGAACAAGCTGAAGCTAGAAGCTGTTTGGCTACAAGTTTTAGTAAATCAACCCCATAGTCTTTAAGGTGAACTCCAAAACAGGGTTAACATTGGAAGTTATTTACCTTCCAAAGACTTTGTATATTTGTCCATCTAGTCCATCTAGTCCTGAGATATACACAGCCCTGTCAGATAGCATAGTCATATTGGTAAGTTAACTAGTGTTGGGAGATGATGAGAGGTGTTAATGTCACTCTGCATTTATTAGTTAATCAAATCCCTATGGTGCCATAACATCTAAGATAGGTGTTAATTTTTCAAGTTACATCATTGAAGGTGTCATATCTTTTTTTTTTTTTTTAAATACTTTTTATTTATTTTCAAGGTTAGAACACATACAAACAGTCCGCCATTGCGGAATTCCCAAATTGGGTAACATAACAATTTGCTGCCGTTATAACAGATTGTCCATGTTGTCTCTTGCTGCACATCATATACAGTCAGTGGTATTACATAACCCGTGTACACAGGCCCACCCCCCAACAACCACATATCCCACAATTAGTCAACCCATCAATACTCTCTCTCTTCAAATGTCAGACACTGTATCCATGGATGCTAACCATCCGCCCCAAACCTTCTCAAACTTCGTCAAAGCTCCTCTTGCCAGATATGTTGCCTTATAAAGCGGAATCACCGTATTCACTAATGCCTTCCAGGAAGACAGTGTAGGAGATCGATCACTCTTCCATGCCATGACAATACGCTTCTTGGCATAGTAAAGCAATAGTGTTAAAATTGTTCTAATGGCCCTTGTAGTAGCGAGGTTATCCCCCAAATGTAACAGACACCTCTACCGTAAGGGGAATCTTTTTAGTTGTGAGTGACTCGATACACCCTGCTATGTCCTGCCAGTACACTTGTATGTGGGGGCATTCCCAGAAAATATGCATGAAATCTGCCTGCAACCCCGAACAGCGCCAACAGCCCGCGGACTGCTGACTGATCATCTTTGCCACTCTGGCAGGGGTGAGGTAAGCTCTATGCAAAAATTTAAATAAAATCAAACGATCCCTGGAGGACACCAACCTCTTGAAAGGAGCTTCCCATACGTCACCCCAATCGTCAGAATCCAAACCAGGAGCAGACCCCTCCCAAGCCCTCCTGCATTTTTCCATAACCTGGGCTGTTTGTACAAACAGCCCCCTATAAAGGCTAGAGACTGGTTTTCTCAAATGGTCACTGCGGGTCATCAGCTCAAGGTCACTAGGCTCGAGCTCCAGGAGACTGCCCCCAAACTGGGAGGAGAAGGCATGTCTCAGCTGGAAAAATCTAAAAAGATGTGAGTTGGGGAGACTGTATTTGTCTTTAAACTCATCAAATGTCATCAAAACACCGCTGGAGACCACATGGCCCAAAGTTTTAATGCCATATCTGGTCCAAACCGCAGGGTCCGGATGATCAAAGAAGTGCTCAAAGTTCGGATTGCACCATAAAGGAGCCTCAGGCGAGTATCTGTGAGGCCCGATGGGCCTCATCCCCTGAGCCACCGACCAAGCCCTAATCGTTGCTCGCATAGAGTGGGTAATGTTAAGTGGTGATCTCGAACCTCTATAAACCAGGTGTGCCAGTGCCTCGTAGGAACCCACATGAGCAGCCTCCAAGGACACTGCTGCGTCATCTGGGGGGGCCGTCAACCACCTATGCGCGGTTGTCAGCTGGCCCGCCAGAAAATAGAAGTAAAAATTTGGCATTGCGAGACCTCCCTCCCCCCAGGGCTGCTGTAGGATTTTTAATTGGATGCGTGGCGTCCCCCCATGCCATAAAAAGGATGTCAGCATGCTATCAATTGACCTAAAGACTTTTTTAGGGATCCAGACTGGGGAGTTTCTAAGGACATAAAGTAGGGAGGGCAGAATTTTCATCTTAATCAAATTTATTCGTCCTATTAAGGACAGCGGAAGGGATTTCCAGCTATTTAGCTTCCCAGCTATAGTCTTTATCAGAGGGGAAAGGTTAAGCTCCATGAAATCCATTACTGAGTTAGTAATTTGCAATCCTAGATATTTAATTTGTGTGACCCACTGCAGAGGGACATCAGGATCAGACCCTGCTTGAGCAGGGTGAGACGCCAAAGGCAGTATTTTGGACTTGGCCCAGTTAACCTTCAGGCCAGAGACCCGCGTAAATTCCCCCAGGACCCCGAGGGCCGCACGAAGTGAGGGCCCCGTGTCCCGGATGAACAACACCAGATCATCCGCATAAAGGGCCGTGGTTTCTGTTATCGTGCCTACTCTGATGCCCTGGATCTGGGGGGAGGAGCGAAGTGCAACCGCTATCGGCTCCATGACCAGGGCAAAGAGCCCCGGCGAGAGGGGGCAACCCTGCCTCGTCCCTCTGGAAACCGGGAAAGCCCTCGAAACCTCCCTGTTCAAACGGATCGCCGCCTTTGGGTGGGCATATAATATGGAAATCCATTTGAGGAAGACAGGTCCCAACCCCATACGTTGAAGTACCACCATCATGTACTGCCAATCGATGGAATCGAAAGCCTTCTCCAGATCAAAAAAACCATAGGCCCTCCTGCCAACTGTGTATGCATGAATACCCTACGAATGTTTATGTCTGTTGCTTTGTGAGGCATAAACCCTGTCTGGTCTGAGGATATTAAATGGTGCAATAATGGCATCAACCTATTAGCTATCATTTTTGTAAGAATCTTGAGATCCATGTTCAGCAATGCTATCGGTCTAAATGAGGAGCATAGGAGAGGGTCCTTATCTGGCTTAGGCAGTAGCACAATATGGGCCTCATAGAAAGTCTCCGGGAGGACCTCCATCTCTAAACAGTCCAGATACAATTTTAACAGTCTAGGGGTCAGGGTCTCGGAATATTGCTTATACCATTCTGCCGGTATCCCATCGGGGCCCGGTGACTTGTTATTGGGGAAAGATGCAATAGCCTTCGCTAATTCTTTTTCTGTAAAAGGACCCTCCAACCCCTCTGCCACCTCAGTGGGCAGAGTGGGTAATGGAAGGGGATCCAACAGATCTAGCAGGGATTGGAGTTCATAGGGGGGAATGGAAGCATACAGCTCCGAATAGTAAGATGTAAATGCCTCCAAAATACCCTCAACATCTTTTACCAAGCCACCATCACCCCGGCGTACACAAGGAACCACTGTGGTCGCATGAGTGTCAGCAGCCAGGTAGGCCAGCAGCTTCCCATTCTTATCTCCTTTCTCAAACAAGGATTCAGCCCCTCTCCTCAACTTACATTGTGTAAGATCCTGAATATGGACCAGTAAATCTCTCCTGACCTTCTGCAACTCAGCCAAAGCAGCCGCCGAAGGTGAGCTCGCATGCGTCTGTGCACACCGCTCCTCACGATCTTTAGATCTTTTCATCTTTAGAGCTGCATTCTTCTCTACCCTGGCAGCCTTGATGGCAGAGACATATGCTCCCCTGATCACCACCTTACCGGCATCCCACACCACGGGTGCAGTCCCAGAGCTCTCGTTTAACTCCCAATATTCTTTTAGACAAGGAGACACCTGAGCCTCAACCGTGGGCTCCGAGACCCAGCCCGGGTGCAGCCTCCACTGTCCAGGGCCCCTCACCCCGGCCAGCCTGAGGACAACCCCGAGCGGGACATGGTCAGACAGTCCTTCCGCCAAATACCCCACCTCAGTGACCATGGGAAGAAGCGCCGAGTTGGCAAATGCCAGGTCAATACGAGAGGAGGAGGCACTGACATGAGAAATGTAGGAATGCCCCCTGGCCCCCGGGTGCTTCCAACGCCACAGTTCCTCCAGAGCAGCCGACTCCGCCCACCCGTTGAGCTCCATATTTCTAGCCCTAGTTGGGTTTGTGGTGTCTAAATCATAGTCCAGGATATTATTGAAATCTCCAGCTATCAAAGGCTTCAATGGACCAAAAATGGCCACCTTCTCAAGCACAGTATACAGGGTCTGTCCATGGAAAGGTGGTGGTATATAAACATTGGCAATTGCAACTCTATGAGTATCTATTTCTAGGATAACTATTGCAAACCGCCCCTGCGGGTCGGTGACCACATGCTCCACTGTACATGCTAGCTTCTTGTGGATCAATATGGACACCCCCCGTGCGTAGGAGGAGTATGTGGAGTGAATCGCTCTCCGTATCCAGTTCCTGTGTAGAGATAGGGTTCTACCGCCAATCAGATGAGTCTCCTGCAGGAGAATAATATGTGGGCTGTAGGTTTTTAGATATTTAGATAGGGATGTTTTAAATTTGGAGTTTAAACCCCGGACATACAAAATTTGTATGTCACCCATCTACAGTGCCTAAAAATACAAAGGGGATCAACCTAACATGGCCGATTAGATGGGTCAGGGAGGGCAGGGCCTGGACACGTGAGAGCACACCACACCAGACATCAGATAACATTATCAGAGACAACATCAGACATTCCCCAGGCTTGCGTTTGCAGCACTGAGAGAAAATTTCTCCAAAAAATAGAGAAAAAAAGAAATTCAAAGTCCAGCAGCAGCAGAGAAAAAACAAAAACACATAAAAACAAAAAAAGAATACAGTGAAATCAAAAAACCCAACTCCCTGTTTACTCCAGGCCAACCGAACATTAAACTGCTGGAGAAACTTTATCCCATGAACTGTCAAAAACATGAGTGGGCTGCTATCAAAGTCTATCCACTCTTTGGGGGGGGTCGCACAGCAGTGCGGTCTCAGCAGACAATACCCAACACAGTACCTTGGCATCCCTGAACGGATATGCAGCTCCCATTATCATGCGTGCATCAGACTCTGTTTGAGACAAAGGCAAACTTATGAATCATAGTACCTGAGCCCCCAGCTAGGTTGGGAATAAAGAAATAAAAAATTCGAAAATAACTGTCCAAACATATGCCCGTGGGGTGAGGGAGGATGAGACTACAGGATTCCAATCCAGGAGAGTCCGATCTTCACCCCAGCCAGGCCAAATGAACTTCATGCCCAAAAACCTAGGGGAAGAAACATTATTAAACAAAAGAAAAGAAAAAGGGGGGACAAAATCGTTTTTAGGCTAGAGCATCCAACCAATCTGCCGCCTCTCTGGGGGACTCAAAAAATTTTGTGGAACCCCGGTGTATGACCTTCAGGCGACTAGGATACAGCATACCATACACCAGGCCCTTTTCCCTCAGGCATTTTTGGATCTCCGTAAAGGTTCTTCTCCTCCGCTGCAGCTCAGGCGAGAAATCCGGGAACAGGTGAATCACTGCGTTTTCTTATTTCAACTCCTTCTGCTTGCGAGCCTCCGCCAGGATCATATCCCGGTCTCTGAAATTTAGCAGCCGAGCAAGGAAAGCCCTGGGTGGCGACCCCAGAGGCCGCGGCCCAGCAGGCACCCTGTGCGCCCGCTCGACAATATAGGCCGGGGAGAGGTTCTGTAGGCCCAGGAGTTGTTTGAAAAAGGTCTCTGCAAATTGAACCGGGTTTTGGCCCTCTGCTCCTTCGGGTAGCCCCACAACCCGCACATTATTGCGTCTCAGCCTATTTTCGGCGTCCTCTGAGCGGGCCATGAGGGTCCGAACTTGTTGTTGTAGCTCAGCCACTGCTCTCACTGTGGAGGCCGATGAAACCTCCACCTGTGACAATCTATGCTCAGCTTCTGTGAGGTGGCCCCTGAATTTGTCCATGTCATTTCTGATTAGGCCGCATTCCAACGTTGGGGCATCTATCTTCCCCTCCACTGAGGCCTTATTGTCCGCAATGGCTGCCAGTATCGCGGCCGTAGGCCCCTCTCCCCGCACCTCCTCACCGGCCTGTGCCCGCCGAGCCATGTCCACCCGACCGTCCTCCATACCTGTCACAGTCCAAGGCTCTGTCTGCACCACCACCGAGGCCGGGGAAGCTAGTGGGGATGGCAAGATGGCCGCCGCATGAGTCCTTGACGGGTCCTTTTGTGGCATCTGCGGGGCTGAGTTCTTGGCGGATTTGCGATATCCCGGCATGGGGAGAACCAGGACGGTCTCCCCGACACTTCGCAAGCACTTGCTGAGCAGGATGGATGCTGTAGAAGCAGGATGACAACGGATTAACTAGACGGCTCTGCACGTCCGCTCTCTCTCACATCCTGGCCACCAAGGTGTCATATCTTTAGAGAAGATGGTTCCAACAAAAGTTTTGGCTTTACACACACTTTGGGGGAAGAAGTTGACTTTGACAAACAAGTTAAAGTGAACCTGTCCCCAGACTATGTACTTTAAAGTATTAACATACATATTCTCAACAAGCATTCAAAGAACTTTAAGCCCCCACTCACTCTTAAACATTTTTAGCTTGTTTCACAAGGCCTGGCAATACCCAACATACAGAATCCTATTCTTTCTAATTGTCCCCAAGAAGTTCTATGCTCTACACCTGATGCTCAAATAGTACTTGTTTTGAGTGTATTTGGGCTTTTTTCCATAATAGACATCAATGGGTGTGCTTGTAAATGCATAGCACACTCATTTGTGTGCATTTTTGGACCTGAAAAACTCCTCTTCTTCCCTTGCCCAGCCCACAGTGTACAAGGGTACAAGGGTACTCCCTCAATGTTTACACACTGTATGTATTAAAATTAAACATTTTTATTTATACAAAAATATAATAAAATCACATTGTAGACAACATGAGTATTGGGAATTATACAGGAATAGTGGTGGTATCTATGGAGACGTCAATTACACCTAATGCAGTTCGGATGCGTTCCTTCTTCAGAGGTGTTTCAAAGACGGCATTTAGATGGCACTGTGCATGAGCTGAAATGATACATGATAGTCAACACTTGTACAGATATATATTATTGATGATGCACAGACAATGGGAATGCCCACTCACCTTCAAATACGTTAAGAGTAAATAAAACTCAACTTTAGGCAAACATAGGAAAATCTTGTAAAATGAATCAGAAAACGATCCTTAGACCCTAAACCACCATCTAGAGGGGGCTCGCGAAAGCCGACGGGTTCCACAGGGGGTCCAGGATCCCATCCATGAGGGAAGGCAGAGGTCAGAAAGGTACAGCAGACAAGGTGTCTATTGTATAGATATTCTCGTCAGTATAGAATAAGTCCATAGCATGTGGAAAAACAGTCTAAAAGGAAACATGAATACATTTGATGTCAATATGGGTAGGCATTCTGAATATTAAAAATTGTGCTGGGGGTTAGGGTATTGAGTATAGTACGATGGACTCAATTGAAGCTCCAAAAGCAAGTATTGCAGGTAAGTATTACACCCTACCTGTTTATCGTAACCCCCAAATATAAGACGTGGAGGACTGAGACTCTGACCCCTGACAGCCCAGACACCTAAATAGATGTATAAGTAGAGTATTATATTAATGGTCAGTGAATACAGGTAAGGGGAATTTTTCGTGGCTTTATTGGATGGTAACCATTATAGATAGTAATAACAATTACCTGTTTGGGATAGCCTCTAAGTTAGAAGGGCATGAAAGGCAGAGACTCTGTCTCCTACTAAGACAAAGTACCTAAATGGAGAGGTAATATAAATGGTCAATAAGAGTAAGCCAAAGAGATTTGCATAAAAGGACCATAAAGTAAAGATCCGACCGAACGTATGATATTAAATTACTCACATGCGCTCCAAATGTATGCACATGTCCATGCTGTCTGCCATACTGGGAAACCTCCAGGGGGGCGGCTATATATTAGGGTCATGTGACGTTGGCGGCCAATGGCCCGCCGATACGTCACAAAGCTGTGTGTTCTGACGTCCATCTCCTTCCCCAGGTGGATCCGAACGAGGGGCCCCCACTCCCAGGCTCCGCCTCCACCTTTTTTTCTGCTTCTAGAAGTAAGTAGTGTTATCTTATGTGTTCATGCGCACTATTTTAGTCTAGAAGTGTTTTTGAAGCTTCAGTTAATAGTAGCAGAAAACAACTTTTTTATTTTGCATTTTTGGGAGTGATTTGCTGGCAGAAAAAAATGCTGACAGCTCCTACAAGCATCTCAACACTGCTAACCGCTGCCAATAACAATTTCCAGTGAATAGCTGGTTGTTATTCTGTAGCCCGCAAGCTCGCCCCCGCATCCTTAATAACGGATGACTCATCAGCTGTCAGCAGGTTTTCCTGTTGACAGCTGAATATAAATAAAAAATTGCCCACAAAACTTGAGAAAAAAAACAGCATTGTTGCCCGTGCCCCCCAATTCATACCAGGCACTTCGGGGTCAAAATCTGCCTCCTGTCTTTATTTACACTACTCTTTTTTTGGTGAATGAGTAGGGGTATGTACCCCTACTCATTCACTTAGGTGTGGGGACCAGGATCTGGGGGTCAGTGTCGGGAAAGAAGAAATGTGCCCAGGCACATAGTTATGTGCAGACGAAGAATTTCTGTTAGCCAAATCCACAGACGTAGAATTCCTGTTAGCCAAACCCATAAATGGAGAATCTCTGTTAGCCTGACCCACGTGCATGCACCCCCGCTACTAGAGTGGTGCCAAGTGGGCTATTTAAACACCTCTGCTGCACTAGGAATTTGCCTTATGGTCTACAGCGTTCTGCTACCTCTGTTCTTGTGTTTGATCTCTGTTGCCGTTCTGATCCATCTGACTACGCTTGTACTCTACCTGAACCAACCCCTAGCTTGCTCTTCGACCACATCTTTGCTTGATCCCTCTGTCTGTCTGTTTGCTGTTGCCAACTCCAGCCTGAACCTGACTACTCTGCTGCCTACTGCTCTGTTCCTGATGCATGCATGCCTGCTAGTGACTGGCCTGGCATGCCTGATACTGTGTCCAGCCATCCTTATACCTGCTGTCTGCCACCTGCCAAGTATCGGTTGCCTGTGACCTGCCAGCCTGCCAAGCACCTGCAGTCTGCCACCTGCCATTCTGCCAAGTACCTGCTGCCTGTGACCGGCCAGCCTGCTATTACCTGCTGACTGTCTACCAGCCTGCTGTGCCTGCTGCCCTGCATCACAGTCCAGCCTGCATCCAAGTATGCACAGACCTCTCAACTGCAGCCATCACCATCTGAACTTCTAGGCACTCATGCCACTCCAGGCTTCCATGCCTCCTGTTTATTTTAACAGGGATACGAAGCCGGAGGTGTAAGAGATAGCCTTCCTCTCCACGTCAGGCTCCATCACCAGGTACATGACAGCCAGATTCCAGATTCTGATAAGCTCCCTGCAGGCAGACCCACACAACCACCATCCAGGGTTGTGGGTAAGAGGCCCTTTTCCCATTCAACATGAGGACAAGATGCTTTGGGGGGAGCATTTTTTTTCCGGCATTTTTCTGGTGTTTGTTTTTTTCAGTTTTTATTTCACAGTACAAGCAAATACTGTAGAGGTCAGTGATGACTTGATTTAAAGCTCTTCAAATGCTTGTTATTGAATATGAAAAATTAAAAAAAAATAATATCACAATATATAAAACAGTGGGTAATCCCTTTAAATTATTCACTCTTAAAGGCAATTTGTTATATATATATATATTTTTTTTTTTTTTGCTACCATTTCCAAGCTTATGACATACTTGTTTCAAAATCTTCAAACATCCCTCCAGAGCTTTTCACCATTCATCCTTCCAGGCATGACCTCTTGTTCCAGCAATCCTTCACAGAATAGAAATATCGCCTGTACTGTTGAGCCATATTTAAAAGTTATGACTGAATCTCCCATCCATCTCCTCATCTAAACGGTACACATTGCTTTTGTGAAGTTTCTACACCTCTTTAGCACCTTCAGAAAATCCTGAATACAAACAAACAAAAAAATAGATGTTCTCCTAAGGGGCTGGAAGCTGAACATGTATTATCTTGTCTTCTTCTGTTACAATATTGAAACAGTTTTGATGTACTGTGTGAAGTAAACACTGAATCCTGTTCTTTCACATAAAAAAAAGGTTTACTTAAGTTATATTTTTATTCCCTTCATAGTCTTTCTCATGTCAACCTTTTTATATTGCAAAAATGTAACACTGTAATCACAATCTGTAAATGTGTTACTGCTTCGTGTTTAAAGTACTACATGAATAAAAACTCTTCTGTTATTGATTGAAAATGTGGTTTTAAAGGTATTAAAACTAGAGATGAGTGAATGTGTCTAAGTTTGTCAAACCCTTCATGAAGACCAAAAATTCTGTTCTTAAACTTAAATAGGGATGAGCTTAGATTCTGTCTGAACTAAGAAGTTGCCAGTGTTTTGTCACATTTTTTGGGGTTGTGTTCAACATGTGCAAACTGATATCACAAAAATACTTAAAAGTAGAGTTGAGTGAACCCCGGACTCCGTACCGAACTTTGGGATGTCCGTGGCCCGGACTCGAGCCCGGACATTTAAAAAAAGCCCGGGTTCACTTATTTTATCCCGCCTGTTGAATAGCTGCGGGGCAGCCAATCAACAAGCGTTTCACTGGTTTGCCCTTAGAAGCCATCACAGCCATGCCTACTCATGGCATGGCTGTGATTGGCCAGTGCATCATGTGACCCAGCCTCTATATAAGCTGGAGTCACGTAGTGCTGCATGTCACATGCTCTCAGGCTAGTGTAGGGAGAGGATGCTGCCGGTGCTGTGAGGGACAGATTGCAGATCTAATAACATCTCATCCTGCATTACAGAACGATCTGATACTGGACTAGGTAGAGTCTACTGCTTTGAGGGACAGATTATTGTTCTAAAATCATCTCCTAGTTCTATAGGGAGAGGTTCCTGCTGGTGCTGTAAGGGACAGATTATTGTTCTATAATCATCTCCTAGTTCTATAGGGAGAGGTTTCTGCTGTTGGTGTGAGCAGTGCATTTCTTGCACAAAAATAAAAAGTGCGTCTACATTGCTGTTTTCCAAAAAAAGAAAAAGAAGAATTTATTATTCATTTTTTTTTGTATTAATAAATAGTGCTACATAGTACATTTGCGGGCAGAATGAGGAGAGTGTTTTGCAGCCCTCTAGCACTTTCCAGGACTTTTTTACAGCCATTTTTGTGCCGAAAAGTTCGGGTCCCCATTGACTTCAATGGGGTTCGGGGTCCGGGGTCAATTTCTGGTCAAGTTCAGTACCGAACCCGAACCTGATCCCCTCCCTTGGGAGACTGGGCCACAGGGCAGTATTCCAACATGATAACGACCCCAAACACACCTCCAAGACGACCGCTGCCTTGCTAAAGAAGCTGAGGGTAAAGGTGATGGACTGGCCAAGCATGTCTCCAGACCTAAAACCTATTGAGTATCTGTGGGGCATCCTCAAACGGAAGGAGGAGAAGCGCAAGGTCTCTAACATCCACCAGCTCCATGATGTCGTCATGTCGGAGTTGAAGAGGACTCCAGTGGCAATCTGTAAAGCTCTGGTGAATTCCATGCCCAAGAGGGTTAAGGCAGTGCTGGAAAAAAATGGTAGCCACACAAAATATTGACACTTTGGGCCCAATTTGGACATTTTCACTTAGGGGTGTACTTACATTTGTTGCCAGCAGTTTAGACATTAATGGCTGTGTGTTAAGTTATTTTGAGGGGGCAGCAAATTTACACTGTTATACAAGCTGTACGCTCACTACTTTACATTGTAGCAAAGTGTCATTTCTTCAGTGTTGTCAAATGAAAAGATAGAATAAAATATTTACAAAAATCTGAGGGGTTTACTCACTTTTGTGAGATATATCTGCCTGAAGTTTAGCTCTAAAAATTGTTTTTTTTACGCTTGAAAAAAAAAAAAAAGCATGTCATGTGACAAGGTCTAGTCTTTCCTCCAAGTTACCTGGCTATTATATTCACCATTACTTCTAATATGCACATATTTAAATGTGAAAAATCCAAGTTTTCTTCCCAGAATTTGCTGAACAGGTCCTTCCATAATGTCTCTTATCCTCTCAATAGTTTACCAGGGAAGATCTCTCTTTGTAGTTGCTATTTGTTTTCTGATCCCTCCATGTACATGCTATTTATTCACATATGTGAATGAAAAAAAAAAAGCAATCCAAGTTTTCTACCCAGAATTTGCTAGAGGGGTCCTTCTGTAATGTCTTTTATCTTCTGGATAGTCTCCCAGAGAACATCTTCTAAATGCTATTTGTTGGTTTTTCTTCCCTCCATGTACATGATATTTATTCCATTATATATAGTACATCAAGCATGTGTTTTCTCATGCATGTGGGTGCACTGGAAAAAAAAGTTTTGCCTTTTGTTATACTTTATTTACCAAAGAGTTATCATTTTTTCTGAAATTTGGTGGCCCTTGGGAAACATAACGTGGCCCCTTGAAGAGTTATTTCACTCAGTTCAGCCAACTGTTTTATTTAATGTGCTTGTTGTACACAGAGCGAACAGAATGTATAACTAATCAGTTTGAAATATCCTCCGTTAAGAACAGAGATCATTTTTTTACTCTATTCTTTATAGAAAACAAGTATGCGTAAACATAATATTTCTATAGCATTTTTTATATGTAGTTTTTCTTTCTTTATGTATTATGATCAGAATTTAAAATCCATTTTTTGTCAAATTGAGTTCTTGCTTTAAAGGGTATGTAAACCCAAGAACAAAATGTTAATATATTTTAGTTTACCAGTAATTTTAATGTGATGGATACATTCATTTTTTTCAGGATAAGTGCATTTTCTGCAAGTATGGAAAATACTTGTTGATCCCCCTATAAATCCAGTGTTGTAACTTCCTGTGCATTGATCAAAAATTCAAAGTAATAGTAAAGGCTGGTTCAAAAAAAAAGAAAAAAACATGTCATACTTACCTCCTCTGTGCGGTTGGTTTTGGACAGAACAGCCTGGATCCTCCTCTTCTCGGGTTCCTCTTCGCTGCTCATGGCCCCTCCCTCCTTTTGAGTGCCCCTTCAGCCAGCAGCTTCCTATGGGGGCACCAGAGCCGAGTCAGAGCTCTGTGTGTCCATTCAGACACGGAGCCTGGCCTGGCCCTGCCCCCTCTCTGCCCTGATTTGCTGATTGTCTTTGATTGACACTCGCAGGAGCCAATAGCTCCCCTGCTGTGTCTCAGTCAATCAGGAGGAGTGTCCTGGATGGCTGAGGGAATCATGGACGTCATTGGAGAGAGACGGGGCTCAGGTAAGTATTAGGGGGTGCTGGGGAGGCTGCTACACATAGAAGGTTTTTTTTATCTTAATGCATAGAATATATTAAGATAAAAAAAACTTTCTGTCTTTACAACTCCTTTAAAATGTTATCAGCCTTCCCAATTGTCTTCTGTAAACGACAGAAGGCATCAGTATGCAATGGAGATAAGGAGGGGGTGTTTGTAGTCCAAATCAGGAAAGCAACAAGGGATATCAATTCTGCTCCTCCATAAAATGCAGAACAGTTATTTAGCATTGACACCCTAGAACAGGTGTTGTTATTGGCAGGATTAGCAGCTGAAAATAAAGGAAAATAAGCCTAAAAAACGAAAGCAGCCAAACCACCTAAGCTGCATTATATTATATTTTTATGGGGGTTAAATATGCTTTAAGGCTGCTTTCACACTGAGGCGTTTTACAGACGCTATTTAGCTAAAAATAGCGTCTGTAAAGCGCCTCAAAAGTCCCCCCCAATCCACCCCAATGTGAAAGCCCTGAGTGCTTTCACACTGGGGCGGTGCGCTAGCAGGACGTTACAAAAAGTCCTGCAAGCAGCATCTTTGGGACGGGGAGGGAGCGGTAATATACCGCTCCTCTACCGCCCCTGCCATTGAAATGAATGGCAAGCGCTTCTGAAGCGGCTGCACACCGCCTCGGTATCGCTGAGCGGCGGCACTTTTAACCCCTTGTGGGGGGTTAAAAGCGCGGCACTCCCGCCCACATAAGGGAGCCCTATCGCTGGTAAAACTCCACCAAAACTAGTGGGATTTTACCGCGACCACGGGTACCGATTCAGTGTGAAAGTAGCCTAACTTAGATATGTGAAACCTTGTGAGCTGCTAATTGATCTAATTGGAGCTGTCAGCACTAAACACACTTCCTAAACATGTGAATCATCAAAAATAAAATCAGAATAAGTGCAGCGCTAAATACAAAATAATGCATACAATAAATAAAATATAAATAAAATGCAATATGCAAATTATCGCAATGTGTTCTTATGTAACTCAAACAATATGATCAATATTAACCACCTCAATACTGGGCACTTTCACCCCCTTCCTTCCCAGACCATTTTTCAGCTTTCAGCGCTGTCACACTTTGAATGACAATTGTGCGGTCATGCAACACTGTACCCATGCAAACATTTTTTCCATTTTCTTCACACAAATAGAGCTTTCTTTTGGTGGTATTTAATCACAGCTGGGTTTTTTACTTTTTTACAAAAAAAAAAAAAGACAGAAAATGGTGAAAAAAAAAGTTTTCTTAGTTTCTGTCTGTAAATTTTGTAAATAAGTAATTGTTCTCCTTCATGGATGTTCTCTGATGAGGTGATACAGATGGGCACTGATAGGCTACACTGATAGGCACTGATGAGGTGGCACTTATGTGCACTGATTAGGTGTCACTGATGAGGAGACACTAATATGCTACACTTGTGGGCACTGATAGGTGGCACTGATGAGCACTGATGAGGTGGCACTTATGGGCACTGATGAGGCAGCACTGATGAGGAGGCACTAATATGCCACACTTATGGGCACTGATAGGTGGCACTGATCAGCACTGATAGGCAGCACTGATTGGTGGCACTGGTGGGCACAGATAGGTGGCACTAGTGGGCACTGATGGGCACTAATAGGCAGCACTGGTGGGCACTGATAGGCAGCACAGATAGGCAGCACTGATGGGCACTGATGGGCATTGATGGGCAGCAGTGATTGGCATTGTGAGGCAGCACTGATAGGCGGCACTGATAGCCAGCACTGACTGGCATCACTAATGGGCACTGATTGGGGGCACTTGTGGCCACTGATTGCTGGCACTGGTGGGCACTGATTGCTGGCACTATTGGGCACTGATTGCTGGCACTGGTGGCACTTTATTGTAATCAGGGCTGCGAGGAGAGGCCGCTGATTGGCACTCCTCGACACACACTCTGTCAGTGTGAGACGATGAGAGATGATTACTGGCATTTCTGTGTTTACCTGTGACCGGCTGTGATTGGACACAGCCAATCACATGGTTAAAGAGCCGCGGTTGCGGATCTTTACAGAGATCGGGGTCGCGCCATGTCCTAGCAACATAGCACGGCCGTGATCGCTGCGAGTGCGTGAGAGTGCCCGTTCTGGGATGACATCATATGTTCGTCTTCCCAAAATGAGAGCCACACCGTCCCCCCGTCATTTGACAGTGGCAGCAAGTGGTTAAAGTGCAATGTGCAGATCCTCTCCATATGATGTCCTTATGAAAATCAATCGATGGTGGAAAAAAATCAATCCATTTTATAAATGAAATGCCATATGCAAATTATTACAATCTGTTCTTATATAACTCAAACAATATGATCAATATTAAAGTGCAGTGTGCAGATATTGTCCATATTGTGTCCTTATGAAAATCAATTGATGGTGAACAAAGCATGCTAATCCATTATATGCATAGTGAATCAATCGATCTCTCCACAATTATCCACCAATATATGTGTTTCTCAAACTCCTAGTAAACCCTCACATTATAGGCTTTTTAAATCTGCCTTTGGAAATGATTAATCCTTTGCAATGCTTCTCATAGTATTCCGTCTCCTTATAAGCTGCCTGTAAACTCCAGTTACATCGATCAATTAAAGAGTTAAGCCTCCTGGCTGCTGCTCGTGAACTCCAATCACATCGACCACATGCAAAACAATCAAATCTGGCAGTAGTGCATCATCGTTTTTTAAAATTTTATTGTATCCAAAAAGATCATAACAAATGTGCACTCACATTTCAAAAACTTAAAACAAGCCTGTGTGTATTATACTTGTACCAGCAGTGCTATGACAAATTTGTCACCTCTCAACCGGCTCTGCAGCCCCGGCCGTCCGCGCTTCCTGCGTCTGTTACATTTAGAATGCTGCTTCCTGGTTCCATGCTCGTCAGCCTCTCAGGTCTCTCCTACTAGTTCTGTCACTCGTGACTTCCTCTGGGAGATGTTTTAAGTTCGATTTATTCACTATACATATAATGGATTGCCACGATTCTTTTCACCGATTGATTTTTTTTTTCCATCGATTGATTTTCATAAGGACACTATATTGCACTTTAATATTGATCATATTGTTTGATTTATATATACAAACACATTGTAATAATTTGCATATAGCATTTTATTTATAAAGTCAATTGATTTTTTTCACCATCGATTGATTTTCATAAAGACACTATTTGGACAGTATCTGCACATTGCACTTTACTATTGATCATATTGTTTGAGTTATATAACAACACATTGTGATAATTTGCATATTGCATTTTATTTATATATTATTTATTGTATACACTATTTTGTATTTAGCGCTGTACTTATTCTGATTTTAGATATGCTTTAAGTCAAATAAATATTTTAAAAAAGTATTTTATTCATTAATTTAATTATTTATACTTTCAGCCTACAGATGGAATTTTAGGTTCCTTTTCACGTGTTTACTATACTGATCTTACCTGCATTGTTGAAAATAAAGCCATTTGTTGACAAAGCTCAATAGCTCAAGTGCACATCTTCCAGCAAACTCTAAATTAAGTGATGCCAGATACAGGACTTAGTGATTTTTTTTCAGCTTTTACCAGCGTTATATTACTGGGGTTTTGGGGCGTTTTTGCATGTTTTTAAAGGGCCAGCGTTTTTTTTTTCAATTGATCTAAAACGTCAAAAAACGTTGGGGATCGGAGCTTTCTGGCATTTTTGGGCATTTGAACGTTTTTACAGCTGAAAAACGTCTCTCAGAACCCTCTGGTCTTTGATTTTTTTTTACAGCTCAAAAATGCCCCAGGTAAAAACAGTTTATAACAGCCTATGTGTGCATGCACACATAGGATAACATGATGGAGAGTTTATTGACTGTAAAAAGAAATGTCTGCAGCTAAAAACAGCAGCAGTAAAACAGTCAAAAAAGCCCTGTGTGCATGAGGCCTAAAGATTTTTACATAAATGGTTGAAAAACAATAATAAAAACATCACTAAAAGATGAGCTCTTTTTGGTTAGGAAACAAACCCCCTTTTCAAAAAACAACAAAAATATTCTCTGTGCTAGGAATAACACATATCTGGTGAAAACAACAAAAATACTGTACCCACTGTTGTTGTTTCAGCCAAACACCGTGGGGTTGATTTACTAAAACTGGAGAGTGCAAAATCTGGAGCAGCTCTGCAATATAAAACATTAGCTTCCATTTTTTTTGGTCAAAGCTTAAAGGGGTTGTAAGGTTTCCAAGTTTTTTCATCTTAAGGCAACTTTCACACTGAGGCACTTTAAAAACGCCTGTAAAATGTCAAGCATTATTGTCACGTTTTTACCGCGTTAGCGCTATAATTAGCGCTAGCTCGCAGGCGTTTTTAAGGTGTTTTTCTAGCGCTTTTAAAGCACTGGCATTAACTGAATACCACAACCCCCTACATCACATCCTGTTTACTTTCTGGTATTTCATGGTGGAAAAGAGAGAACAAAGAGAAGATGGAGTTTGCAGAGTTGGTGTTGCTGCTTGTACTACTTTATTGGGATATTATGCTTCAACAGAGGCGGCAACATCACTATTGGGTGCATTCCATCCTACAAACCCACAGCTTCAGAGGTCAATTTTTCTTGCTTTGTGAAGACTTGAGAAGACACTCTATAAAGTTCCGAAATTACACATGGATGAGCATCCCAACATAAGAGGAAATGCCAGTCCCTACACAAAAAGCAATCCCTCTCCACCCATTCACCTAATCCCAACTCTAATCCCACTAACACTACTTCCAATCCACCAATCCTAACCCTAATCCTACTATCACAACTTCATATCCACCAACCCTAACCCTAATCCCACTATCACTACTTCATATCCACCAACCCTAACCCTAATCCCACTATCACTACTTCCTATCCACCAACCCTGACCCTAATCCCACTATCACTACTTCCTATCCACCAACCCTAACCCTAACCCCACTATCTCCAATCCACCAACCCTAGCCCTAATCCCACTATCACTACTTCCTATCCACCAACCCTAACCCTAATCCCACTATTACTACTTCCCATCCACAACCCTAACCCTAATCCCACTATCACTACTTCCAATCCACCAACCCTAACTCTAATCCCATTATCACTATTTCCTATTTACCAACCCTAAACTAATCTCACTATGACTACTTCTAACCCCCCAAACCTAATCCTAATCCCACTATCACTACTTCCTATCCACCAACCCTAACCCTAGTTCCACTATCACTACTTCCAATCCACCAACCCTAACCCTAATCCCACTATCACTCCTCCCATTCCCCCAATCCCAGCCCTAATCCCACTAAGACTACTTCCAATCCACCAACTCTAACCCTAATCCCACTCCCACATGTCCCAAATATCAATTTGACTTATTGCTTATGGTTCAAGCTAGAATATGGTTAGGTGTAGTATATGTTCATGTTTATGTTGTGCTCAGGTCTTGAGACCTGACTTGATGCGACAGGATACCAACTGCAGGGTTGCCGTATCACCATGTGAACGTTTATTAAGGTAAATGTATATGATATTTGTATAAGACAACATATAAAAATATAATACAAAAGATGAAACAATAATTTAAGTATGTAAAATATCTATTACATAATATATACATTTAACACAAGTGCACAACATGTGCACAACAGTATAAAACATACAATATATATTTTGTGTAACATGAAACTATTATAAACTGTCAATGGGCAATACTATCAAGACTAGCGGGGCTGGACTGTGACCATCAGTAGTGCAAAATATCTTGGCATCATCGAGGGGCTAACTTCGCCACATTGGGGTCTCATCATTGGTGTTAGTGGGAGAAATGATGCCCCATTGTGGGTGTAATTTGTCAAAATAGTGTCTCTGATCATTGTTAGACCCCAGAAAGGCTATATAAAGGTAAGTAAGGACCACACTATGCCCCCTGACCGCTGCTCCAAAATTTTAATTTTATTTATAGAAACAAAAAGTATAAAAAAATAAACTTTTTATAAGATAATTCTAATAAAATATTTATAAATTATGGTACAAAGGAAAGGGGCCATGAGGCTCCTCTACAGGAAAAGGAGTTGGAGGATGCATATGGCCGCATTGAGATAGCCCTCCCTGGAACAAAGTTTGGTTGTGTGTAGAGTGGGGAACATAATAATTACGAGTCATGCAGGATAGGGAGACCAAGCAGCAGGTGGGTACAGGGCTGGCCGATGGTCGTAGGAGGTGCTTGGTTGACTGCTGCTGGTGTCATATCTTATATTATAATTGAATGGACTGGGCACCTCTTGCCTAATAAGAGGAGGAGGAGGAGGAAGGAGGAAGTTCCTGAGAGGGAGGAGGAAGTTCCTTGAAGTGTTTAATCACTTTGAGAATTTCTGTGCGCATGTCGCACTGATGACCCACGTGAAATTGTTCCATTTATGGGCCAAGGATACGGCAAATGAAGCTATTTCACTTACCGTATTTATTCGAGTATAACGCGCACCCCTAATTTTCGATTAAAAATCGGTATAAAATTTTGTTTCACTTTTTCTCGGCTCAGACCAAGCATTGTAAGTGACAAACATTGTTGAACACGTGTGGCCATGATAAAAATCATTTATTGACAACGTAAACTATGAACACAATACCGAAATAAAATTACCGGTAACAATATTTATTTAAAATCTAACGGGTACCAGTATATCAATAAAAATATGAAGAACACTGAATTGTGCAAAACAGCAATGCCTACCGTAACGTGTGGGCGAGGCGGGGAAAGGAAATGAAGAGGCGACCATACGTTACAGCGGATAATAAGAATTCTCACCCCCAGTTAGGGCCGCCCACTGTACGCGACGAGGGGACTTTTTTTTTCTTCGCCCTCGCGTACAGTGAGCGGCTGCAGCCCGGAAAAGCGCAGTGCGAACTCACAATTCGCCTGCGTCCTCATGTGACTTGCCGCCACTGCGTCACCCCACCCCAGCCCTCGTTTATAACGCGCACCCAAACTTTGATTTATTTTTTTGGTAGAAAATTTTGCGCGTTATACTCGAATAAATACGGTAAATCTGTTTGCTTTTCATGATATTGTTTTTTCACCACATCTAAAAAGTCCTCAGTTTGCCTTTGCTTGTTCGTTCTTCTTGTCGGTCCTGTAGTCTGGGTAATGGTTCTGGCGTCCTGTCTTGCTCAGTGTCGTCAATGTTAGTATCGTTTGGATCATTTTCCTCCATAATATCTGCATCCTCTCGTTCCTGGTCCTCCTCCATTTCAGCATCCATATTACTCTCGGTACTAAAAAAAAATTATATTATTAAATTATGGAAACAAGTTGGTATATCTTTCAGTCCTGTAAAATATAAATACATAATTAGATAAACGTTATAATTCTACTCATGTTATTATACTTACGGTCGCATCTCCATAATGGGTTTCAGGAACATTTTGTGTTTAGTTGACGTACGCAAGAAATTAAAATGTTCTTTTTATATTACAGATATCTTGCAACAGGAAATACCTACACATCACTACAATATGAGTATAGAACCGGAATATCAACAATCAGTGAAGGAAACATGTGATGCTATCTGGAATCAAAAACATACATTCCTTCCAATTCCAAGACAAATGGATTGATATTGCTGAGCGGTTCTGGATCAAAACCAACTTTCCTAACTGCTGGGTTCAATCGATGGGAAACATATTAGGCTAATAAAACCCTGTCACAGTAGTACCCAATACTAATACTAATTACAATAAATATTTTTCTGTGGCATTAATGGCTGTGGTTGATGCAGACTATACATTTGTATTCATTGATGTAGGAGCATATGGAAGTTATGCTGACCAAAATTCTAAATTTGGAGAGCTTCTTGCAGCTAATTGCCTGGACTTGCAGGAAAATCGACCATTACCCGGAACCAAAAATCCAGATATGCCATTTGCTTTCATGGCAGATGATGCATTCGCCATCAATGAGCATCTAATGAAGCCCTACTCACATAGGAATCTTGACACTCAGAAAAGAATCTTTAACTACTGTCTCTGTCGGGCACGCTGGTTTGTAGAATATGCCTTTGGAATTCTTGCAAACAAATGGCAAATTTTCTTGAAACCTATCAATCTAAAGGTCGATAATGCATGCAAATTAATAAAGACATGTGTTTTGCAAAATGTGGTTCGGGATAGGGATGGTGTCAATTTTGAGGACACATTGGCACACGATTTGAAACCTGTTGATTTCCCTCATGTCCGTTGTCCAACAGTCGGTTTCTGTATTAGGGTTGAGATGGCAAACAATTTTCTACGCCCTGCTGGTGCAGTAAGTTGGCACAATGATATGATCTGACACTTGCGCATATCCAATAAAATTTGTCAGTTCTATGTTTCATATTTCTAACCTTTTAATTGTTGTACGAAGCCTACATTTGTTTCATAATAACAATCCAGAATATTTGTTATTGATGTTAAGATTAAAGTACATTAAATAAAGATACCTGTTTCATTTGATTATTATTCTTTCTTTATTTGGGATTACAATATATAGAGTGCACATATAAATCACACACATAGAAAGTTGTATTAGAGTATTAGGACTTGCAGGACTGGGATTAGGTTTGGGAGATTAGGATTTTTGGGACTGGGATTAGGGTTAGGTTGGGAGATTAGGACTTGTGGGAATGGGATTAGGGTTAGGTTGGGAGATTAGGACTTGTGGGAATGGGATTAGGGTTAGGGTTGGGAGATTAGGACTTGAGGGAATGGGATTAGGGTTAGGGTCGGGAGATTAGGATTTGTGGGACTTGGATTAGGGTTAGGGTTGGGAGATTAGGACTGTTATGTTATCCTGTGTATTTCTTGTGTTTTCCTTGTGAAGTGCTTTGAGAAGCCACCTTTAAATGGTGCTATATAAAATAACCGCCAATTAACATAAGTCGACCAAAGTCCGCGAGTACAAACAATGACTTTGCTTTCCAAAATAAAGGTGCATTAAGCCACCGCCTCATGTCTGTGTGATTTTATTCCAGTGGTTACCACCAGTGCTCCGCCACCATCCACACAATCTTCTTACCTATATAAATTGACCTACAAATAAACAAGTAAAATAAATCCTTGCCTTTGAACTCCGTTGTTTACCACTCTCTAAATATCTTCTATCTTCCATAAATATAAGGTTCCAATGAAAACTTACACTTCACTTTACATTATTGCTCAAATAAATAGAAAAACTATTATTGTGCAACATATTAAAAATGTCCCCTTTATTTCAAATATATCAATAGTAACACTCGCAAATAAGATGCACTTTAAATTCACTCTATTATCCCCCTTAAGAGTGGACTACAGCACCACATACATGAGAAAGCCACCTCACTTCCAGTTCTAGGCATGTGCAATGACAATATGTAGCCCCGCCTCTGACGTGTTTCGTCACCTGACTTGTGACTTCCTCAAATCGTCAAATATTTAATATACTCGAGATTGTATAAGGGACAAATCACAGTATTTCTACATATATATATAGCTATTTTTGCTGTGCTTTTATTTTGCATAAACCCCCTTTTCAATCTTCAGCTTTTTATGCAGGATGCATCAACTCTTTTCCTTCCCCAACTCCCCATCCCATACCAAAAAAAGAGGATGACCTTTTCTATAGCATATTAACTTGCGTTCAAGGAACTATCGCCTTAAAAATTCTCCAAGTATTAATTAACAATACTTTCTGCAAGCAGCCTCCATTTTTGTTTTTATTGTACTAATAAAAACAATATTTCAATGAAATGGCTTCACAGCTAAACACAACTTAAAGGAACGTTGTTGTCTCATGTTCAAAATCGCAGTCAAAAACTGCTGAACCAAAGCAATAGATGGGCATTATAATTCAGCAGAGAGCTCAGATACAGGCTCAATTCTTGATGAAAGGGACCAGCATGACAGTTTTACTATCAGGAAGCTTCTTCCAGATTTAGATTTTTTAAATCCTAAGTAAGCAAAAGAGAATGAGAAAAATAGAGAGGGGAAGAGAGAGTGAAAAAGAGACAGAGAGAGGGAGAGAAAGAAAGAGAGAGACTAAATTACTAAAGGAATATATTTAAATGTTAATTGAGTAATAAAAACTCCAATTTAAATAAATAGCATATTTGAATTGAGCCCAAATCTTAGATAGAAAATTATTTTGTTATTAAAGTGAAGAGAGAAAGCCCAAATTAACCGCTTGCTGACCGCGTTGTGTACATTTATTGCGGCAGGTAGGCAGCGCTGCGCCAATCACCGTCTATAAACGGCGATCGGTGCAGGCGCAGTTGCGGGCATGCGCTCACGCCTTCTGCACACTCCGTAAGCGTGCCCGCAGCCCGGGCGGAGTCGATCTCCGCTGGTGACCCATGATCGCCTTCTAGAGAGGCAGAACGGGGAACCACCAATGTAAATGTTCCCCATTCTGTCAGGGGAGATGACAGTGATCTACTGATCCCTGTAATCGGGATCAGTTAGATCTGTCATGTCCCTGCCAGCCCAGCCCTCACACAGTTAGAACACAGTGAGGGAACACACTTAACCCCTTGATTGCCCCCTGCAGGTTAACCCCTTCCCTGCCAGTGACATTTATACAGTAATCAGTGGCTATTTTTAGCTCTCGTCGCTGTATAAATGCTTCTGGTCCCAAAAAAGTGTCTGATCTGTCCACCGCAATATCGCAGTCCCGATAAAAATCGTAGATCGCCGCCATTACTAGTAAAAAAAAATTAAAATTAAAAACGGCATAAATCAATTCTAATAGTTTGTAGATGCGATAACTTTTGCGCAAACCAATCAATATACGCCTATTGCAACTTTTTTTTACCACAAATATGTATAAGAATATATATTTGCCTAAACTGATGAATACATTTGTTTTTTTTTTATTTTTTTTTAGATATTTATTATAGCAAAAAGTTTAAATAATTGTTTTTCTTTTAAAATTGTCGCTCTTTGTTTGTTTATATCACAAAAAATAAAAACCACAGAGGTGATCAAATATCACCATAAGAAAGCTCTCTTTGTGGGAGAAAAAGGACATCAATTTTGTTTGGGTACAATGTCGCACAACCACGCAATTGTCAGTTAAAGTAACGCAGTGCCGAATCACAAAAAGTGCTCTGGTCATTAAGGGGGCAAATCCTTCTGGGGCTGAAGTGGTTAAAGTGTATATAAATCCAAACTTTTCTTTTTCATTTTTGGATTGAATGGGAAAGGGTTGGAATCGCTGTCTGATTTTCTTTGCTGTCTGTGTACCTACTGGACATTTCCACTCTCACTATTGCTCAGAAAGTAACACAAAATCCAACATTTTTGAGTCATCACAGGAGGGGAGGGGATATCTTCCAATGGATACCCCTGTTCTCGTGACAATTGAGAATCCTCTCACTTTGGAGAGATCTTTTCTTACTTCCTGCGTTGTCCCATGAACAGGAAGTGAAGAAATGTTCCCTGATGGGATGCAGCAAATAAATAAATAAATAACTAACAAGTAGAATAATCATTCCCTAACCTGTCCAAATTATTTAAAAACAAAAGTCTTGGCTTGACGCGCACTATATAAAGAAGTAGCTTTTAATGTATTAAGTAGTCATAGAAAATAACCAACTAAAACAATAATAAGCCCTGAAATTGATTGAACATGTGATATGAATACAGCCTTTTTAGAGGGTATATTCTTTCTTTAACCACTTCAGCCCCGGAAGGTTTACCCCCTTTTTCCTGACAGACTCCATGGCAGCCTACGTGTGGGTTAACCCCGCCTCCTCTCCAATGCTATAGGACCCCATTCCCATAAATGTGTGCCTCCAGCCAGAGACCGTGTTCCTTTTTTGTCCTCCTCCTTGGATTTGTATCAGAATGGTGCAAGCAGACTTTCTTTCAAGGGTTCAACTAGGCAACACCGAATGGTCCCTCCACAGCGAGTCGTTCAGGTGGATCCTGTCGTTGGGAGTCCATCCTGAGGTGGACTTGTTCGCCTCTCCCTGCAACTTTAAGATCGAGAGATACTAACACCCGGAGCCATTGCAGCCAGGCCTGCGGGACAGACGCCCTGACGGACAAGTGGTAGTTCAACAGGGCATACGCCTTTCCTCCATTTCCGGTCAGCATGAGATTCCTACGGAGACTCTGGGCGGAGACAGTCGAGGTAGTGATGGTGGCTCCGTACTGGCCAAACAGGCCGTGGTTCCCCCTTCTGACCAAACTGAGTGTTCCGGATCCAGTACCCCTCCCCCTCAGACTGGACCTGCTATCCCAAAGGACAGTCTTACACCCCTGCCCAGCGGTCCTGAGGCTGACGGTCTTGTTCTTGAATGGGGGAGGTTGGAAGCCCTCGGCTGCACGGATGACGTCATCTCCACTCTCATGAGCTCAAGGAGAGCAAGCACGATCAGAGTATATGGGAGAATCTGGGCCAAGTTTGTAGAATTTGCATCCACCGTAGGGAAGTCATTCAGAGATCCGGAGGTTCAGACGGTCTTGGGTTTCCTACAAACAGGTCTAGACCTAGGCTTGGCAGCCGGCTCGCTGTGAGTTCAAGTTTCGGCCCTGTCGGTCTTCTCTGGGTCCACAAGGGCCTCGCACCCTCTGGTCCGGCAGTTCTTTAGAGGTGCAGCGAGGCTTAGACCTCAAAGTAGACCAAGGTTCCCGAAGTGGGACTTGCCCCTAGTACTTGATTCACTCTCGACTTTAGCTGGGCCAGCTGCGATCAAAGATCTGTCTTCGAAGGCTGCCTTCCTGGTGGCAGTCACCTTGGCCAAACGAGTCTCGGAAATTGGCGCCTTCGGCCATAAAGAACCTTTTTTGACCTTTTTTACCGACAGGGTAGTGCTTATACCCATGCTCAGGTCAAACCCAAAAGTGACGTCGGTATTCCATGACAATAAAGAGATTGTCCTGCCCACGTTCAGAACCCCAGGAGCCGGAGATGTACACCCGCTGGATGTGGGTGAGATACTGAGTGAGGGAATACCTCCAAGTAACGTCCTCCATTAGACGCTCGGACTATCTTTTTCTCTTGCATTCTGGAAAGAACAAGGGGAAGCAGGCCTCTTCCAGGACAATAGCGGCCTGGATCGTCCAGGTGATCCAGCAGGCATGCAAGGTGAAGGGGTTGGCTCCTCCAGAGGCAGTGACAGCTCATTCAACTAGAGGGTTGGCGACATCCTGGGCAGCCACCCGTCACGTGGCCCCAGAAGTAATCTGCAGAGCGACCTCGTGGGCCTCTATCAATACTTTCATGTTACATTACTGTGTTGAACCAGCCTCTTTATCTTCTGTAAATTTTGGACGAAGTATCCTGTCAATTGACGGGGCGAACAAAATCCTGTTTTTTGAAGCATACCCTCCCGTGTGGTCTGGCTAGTTATTTCCCACACGTAGGCTGCCATGGAGTCTGTCAGGAAAACTGAAAATTTCCTATCAAAATACTTACCATAATTTTCGTTTCCTGATGGACTCCATGGCAGACGGAGTCCCCACCCATGGATCAGAAAGTAGGCTAGTTATGGAACACGGTCTCTGGCCGGATGCACACATTTATGGGAATGGGGTCCTATAGCATTGGAGAGGAGGCGGGGTTAACCCACACGTAGACTGCCATGGAGTCCATCAGGAAAGGAAAATTATGGTAAGTATTTGATAGGAAATTTTCAGTTTTTTGTTTATCACTGTATTAGTGTCACTGGTCCCCAAAAAGTGTCAAAAGTGTCAGTTAGGTTGTCCGCCACAATGTCACAGTCTGGCTAAAAATCGCTGATTGCTGCCATTACTAGTAAAGAAATAAAAATTCCATAGTAGCCGCTATAACTTTTGCACAAACCAATCAATATAAGCTTATTGGATTTTTTTTTCTACCAAAAACGTAGCAGAATATATATTGGCCTAAATTGACGAAGACATTTGATTTTTTACATTTTTTTATTGGATGTGTTTTATAGCAGAATGTAAGAAATGTTCTTTTTTTTCAAAATTGTCGGTCTTTTTTTGTTTATATCGCAAAAATAAAAATCGCAGAGGTGATCAAATACCACCAAAAGAAAGCTCTATTTGTGGGGAAAAAAGGACATCAATTTTTGGATACAACGTCGCACAACCGCGCAAATGTCAGTTAAAGCGACGCAGTTCTGTATCACAAAAAATGGCCTGATCAGGAAGGGGGTAAAACCTTCTGGAGCTGAAGTAGTTCAAATGCTGTAACATGATGGGTAATCAACTGAATTATCAGATGGAGAGTAGCTGTAATTCCCTATTTATTAAACAGGTGCAAAGTTAGAATCAATAAAGTAAAACAGGATCAGAATGGAAAACTGCATGCCTTTAGTGTCTAATAACACAAAACAGATAATGAAAGTTGGGCAAACACAGACTCTTCAAAGCAATGTCTCTGTGACTTAATCAGAATAAAATGTGGCTACATACCATTGTCTCACCGGGGAAGATTTATTAGAAAAGGAGAGTGCAAAATTTAGTGCAGCTGTGCATAGAAACCAACCAGCTTCCAGGTTTTATTGTCAAAGCTTAACCACTTAACCTAAATCACCATTTATAAACGGCGTCAGCTTTAAGCGGAGGCATTGGGATATAGTCTGCAGCTACAGGCTATATCCTGGTACCATTTTTTAGAGCGGGCGGTCGGCTATCCGGCGATAATGGCCGATCTGGCTCAGGAGCCGCTCGGTCGTTATCCCAGGCCACGGGAGGGGACATCTCCCCCTCCTACCGCCTTCCGCCGCTCTTCTCCGGCCTCGCGTCCCACTGGGAGACCGGAGCTCTGATCCGGCGCATCCACCAGCTAGGAGGAGACCTGAAGGAAGCCAGAATCTGCTCAGATCGGGTCTCCTACATCAAATTCCGGAAGTGACATCACAACGTCACTTCAGGTTTACTCGGCGGCTAGCGGCGCTGGTTTTAAAAAAATGTCAGAATGCAGAATCGCCGTTTTTGGCGATCTGAAGACTGTGAAGTGCAAAGGAGGGATGGGGGGTCTCAAGGGATGTTTACAATTTTCAACCGTAACATGTATGGTATCTATGTGCAAGCTGCAGTTAAGCTACTTTCACACTGGGGAGTTATTCAGGCGCTTTTGGGCTAAAAAAAACACACTTATAGCGTTTGAAACCCCCCCATCCAGCCTGAGTGCTTTAACACTGGGGCGGTACGCTTGCAGGACGTTACAAAAAGTCCTGTAAGCAGCATATTTGGGACGGTGCAATGAGTGGTCTTCCACCACCCCTGCCATTGAAATCAATGACAATCGCTTCCAAAGCGGCTGAACACCGCCTCAGAAGCGCAGCACGCCGGCATCTCAGCGCCACAGTGGAAAATCGCCGCTGAAACTAGCAGCGCTTTACCGCTACCACCCGCCCGCCTCAGTGTGAAAGTAGCCTTAGAAGCGAATTGGCTCGAATGCACAGCTGCACCAGATTCTGAGTGCTCGAGTTTTAGTAAATTCCCTCCTATAAGACTCTGTACCATCTAGGGCAGCTCATATAGGAGTCAGATTATATAATTTGAACCAGTAGATAGAACAAAAAAAAATGACTTTATTCCCCCATCCACACATTCAATGTGGATGGGGTTATTCTCCCCGCTGAGCTATTGTATTCTGACAGTGGGGAGGCTTCCCCACCATCAAAATACACTGACAATCGCTGTCAGCTATAGCCTGCAAGCGCTGATCAAGCAGGGAAAATCTGACAGGGTGATCGTACAGCTGTCAATCAACTTCTGTGCTGAACCAGCCGAATTTTGATCCATGCATGACAAGCTCTACTACTTTAGTAAAACAGTTGAGAGCACAGATACATGAGATTGTTCTCCTAAACAACACCCCTCTCAGTGAAGTCCAGGCTAGCTCTAGTAACACAGGCTAACAGCTGTAGGTCACAGGAGGGCAACTCCAATGGAACTAGAGTATTCTAGTAGGGTATAAGATATTTGATGGTCATTACTTCCAGTGGGGCAGACAAATGTCAACTCAGAGGTAAAACCTGGATCTCAGTCTCTAATTACACTGAACAGACCACACCGTGACACTGCAGACTTGTAAACCAACTTGAACTGAGGCACTCTGCAGTGTAGTTGAGCATCATGGGAAATGTAGTTTCAAAACATCTGGAGTGCCAAGGTTCATCATCACTGGCCTAGACCCTTACCAATTCAACCTGCAAGACCACTGATGAGTCACAGGGAAACATTGATCTGCAATACATATTACCATTCCTCAGGGCGAGACAAACCCTTTCACTCTATGACTCTAGTGCCAGAAAGCAGTCAAACTACAAATTGTTCCTTCAACCACCCGGTTGCA
>BLSH010176427.1:2177526-2188127 GCA_018402905.1 Glandirana rugosa
TATGACGGAAAATATACCAGCTAGGCTATCGTTTTCAGACCCTTTCCCTATGTCGTATCTCTGCTGTTATGTTTTACAGTTCCAGTGCATATTGCAGAATGAGTTTTTCCAGTCTCTGCTTTCTGCTGATGAAGTGGGCCATAGGATACCTAAAATGCGGTAGTAAACCGCATTTATGGGGGAAAAAAAATCTCCTGCATGGCAATAGCATAATGTGCTAGTATGCAGCACATTATGAGAAACTTACCTTAGAACGAAGCCCCCCAGCACCGCCCTGTCATTGCTGAGAGGTCCAACATCTTCCCCCAGACTTCCTTCCCGGTTCACATTCTCCGGCTACATGAGTGGCCGGGGGGCACAATGACGTCACTCCTGCACATACGCAAAGGGTAAAAGAAAATGGGACTTTGTATGGAACACGTGATGGATAACAAGCAAATTGATGGATGATTTAAAACTGAATTTATTAATTAGTACAATGTTAAGATACATATAAAAGGCAGTATATCATAACCATAACATCAATAATCAAGGCAATCATCATAATTGTAGCTACACATCACATAGAAATTTACCCCCGTCCATCAAATTCATATATATATATATATACATCACAGTACACTTGAATGTAATAGTCTGCATGGTCAGTGACCTGAGTGTCCCCTTCAAGGTAGTCAAGGTAATTTAGGTGCATGGTATCTAAGCCATATATGGGAATATAAAACCCACAGTTGGTAGCTCTACGTGTTTCGCGGCTTTTGGTTGCTTGTCAGGAGCAAATGCGTGGTGTATCTGAAACATAAAATTGTTATAAATAGTCTGGCAATATATACCATAAAGAGAGGGGTGGATAGACCCCCCTCCCCACAATATTTCATTATGGTAACAACTTACAGCGTTCGTGTACCTGTGGTGTACCGCTGGGACATGCAGGGCATCCAAGGGCATCATGGGCGGGAGCTGTGGGAGAGAGGTACAGCCGCAACAGCCAAACTGTAGTACCCCAGATGGGTACGGGCATAACAGGAGTAAATGAAATTGGTGGAACCACTGAAAAACATGAGTGCATTATAATTGGTAGGGTGCAGGTGATGGATGTGTCAAGATTGGGGGTGTGTGTGTGTGTGTGTGTGTGTGTGTGTGTGTGTGGGAAGATAAGATAGAAGGAGAAAAGGAAAGCTGGTTGGTGGTCTCTACTTCCCTTTTATCCCTTTCACAGTGTGTCACTATCTACTGTATTACGAATTCCAAATATAATTCATTCTCTCCTAGGGATGTGGTTCCGATTCTACGAAGTGCTGATATTTCACACTGCCCTCCTTCATCTCCACTGCTCATCCATCTACACTCTTCTCCACCTCCCCAGCCTTCCCCCTTTCCCCCCTTTTTTCCCCCTTTTTCTCCTTTTTTTTCTGTTCTCCTTTCCTTTTCTGCTTCTGTCTTATCTTCCCACACACACACACCCCCCAATCTTGACGCATCCATCACCTGCACCCTACCAATTATAATGCACTCATGTTTTTAAGTGGTTCCACCAATTTAATTTACTCCTGTGATGCCCATACCCATCTGGGGTGCTGTCGTTTGGCTGTTGCGGCTGTACCTCTCTCCCACAGCTCCCGTCCATGATGCCCTTGGATGCCCCGCATGTCCCGGCGGTACATCACAGGTACATGAACGCTGTAAGTTGTTACCATGATTTAATATTGTGGGGAGGGGGGTCTATCCACCCCTCTCTTTATGGTATATATTGCCAGACTATTTATAACAATTTTATGTTGCAGATACACCACGCATTTTCTCCTGACGAGCGGCCAGAAGCCGCAAAACGTGTAGAGCTACCAACTGCAGGTTTTATATCCCCTATATATGGCTTAGATACCATGCACCTAAATTACCTTGAGTACTTTGAAGGGGACACTCAGGTCACTGACCATGCAGACTATTACATTCAAGTGTACTGTGATGTATATATATGAATTTGATGGACGGGGGTAAATTACTATGTAATGTGTACCTACAATTGTGATGATTACCTTGATTATTCGTGCTATGGTTATGATATACTGCCTTTTGTATGTATCTTAACATTGTACTAATTAATAAATTCAGTTTTAAATCATCCATCAATTTGCTTGTTATCCATCACGTGTTCCATACAAAGTCCCATTTTCTTTTCCCCTTTGCTTTTTTGCAATATTTTTTAATATGTTAGGGATGGAAGCGAATGGCCTTACCAGGCCATGTCTTCATTTAAAGTCCCAATCTCCCCCTCTCCCTGTTTTTATACTCCTGCACATTCATGTGGGAGCCACTGTTTATGGCACTGTATTCCGGACCTTCAGAGCGCATGCGCCGGTAATGTCACTGGCTGCATGCACTCTGAATATCTCCTAAACTGTGCAAGTATAAGAGATATTCACAGTACCTACAGGTAAGACTTATTATAGGCTTGCCTGTAGGTACAAGTGGTAGAACAGACTCTACTACTATTTTAATGTTGCTGTTTGGCTTTTAAGTGGTTAATTATCTTCTTAAGGGGATCCTGGAGATCAGGATTAACCTTCTTGCTTCTGCCTCCAAGGCATTGATGATCAGTTCTGCTTGCTGAGTAGGCAGAATCCCATATGATCGAATGAGACCCCACAATCTTTGGGCCTATTCACCCGAGTCCTGGCCTGGCCCTGTGTTCTTGGGTAACTGTTGTGGCCTAGGAATCCTAACAGGGATAAGGGGGTCATTATTGCAGAGGCTGCGGGTTGCCTGCTTCCTACTGAAATAATAGTTGTACCGGGCACAGCTTTAGTGCCATTCCCATCACTATTGTCTGACATGGCCAGTGCTGTTTGTAGACACAGGCATTTTTTTATGATAAAAGAATAAGTTTAAATATGGACTTTGCATGTTCTGCTTTTGGTACGTTCCTCCTTGCATTCCCCAATGAGAGGGACTGTGGTCATTCCTTAATCTATCTAAAACTAAAAAGAAAAGTTTTTGGCTAGAGATATACTTTACATCTGTTGCATATGTTTCTAAAACAATAGGTAGTCTGAGACTGTGGATCCAGGGGTTGCAAAACTCTAGCAAATCCTTTGCTGAATGATAGGCAGACTGATTTGCACTAGAAAGGCACCCGATTCTGTCGGTAACTTGCGTGATAAATCCCCTTCAAGATGTAAGTGAATCATCCAACAACAATGCCGTCTATTAAACCAAGAAAATAATAACTTCTGAAGTACTTCTGTAGCGTCACTCATATCTAATATATAAACGGTAAATGTCATGAATGGCAGTGCGGAACTGCCAAGGTCATACTACTGAAAAAAGTAGAATTTCCAGTAATCTTGGCTCGACTTATTCATCTCCGCTATGGTTTCTTTCAAAGTGCGTGTTGCAGTTTCAGGTCTGGTTCTCTCCTGCTATAGAATAAATGACTTCACTACCATGGCTTATTTCAAATTATTCAATTCTGACAGTGAAAATAAATTCTCCTTTCTTTATTAGGTGCACTCAGGGCTTGGTCTGAATTAATACAGATAATTTGTTTTAATGCACCTGTTAAAAGGAACATAGGGAGTCATCTTTCGTGACGAGTGCTGTGAATTGAAAATGATTCCAAGGGCACAGTCTTTTATTGTGTAGCAGTTGGGTATACGTGCGCTCGACTTCTAAAGCACAGCAGGGATTTAATATTTGTGAGCCAAGGGATGTTTGAAATAAGCACAGAAAGTACCATTTACATTTTTTTTAGTATGTATGCAATGTGGATAGAGATCTAGATAGGAAGATTTTCAAAAGAGCTATAGTGGGGGGCCTATTTACTTATATATAACTGATTGTTTCCAGGTGCAGACTGTCAAATATACCTTTTCAAAGGCATGTCAAAAACGAAACCAATAAAACACAGTTTTTGATTGGTTGCTATTAGAGATGGCTGATTCAGAAATATTAAAGTGATAAATAAATGTAGAAGGCACAGTGTATGCAAAGTCAAAAGTTTACGCCCCTTTACAACTTTCAATTATGGTGTGCTGTATTAACATTAAACATTGAATGGGCTGCCAATACACAACAATGACCAGCACCATTTTTTTTTGATGCAGGTGTATGCTGCTGTTCAGTGGCAGCTGGTGCTAAATATTTCAGGTGGGGGGGCGGAAATCTAACGCCATCCACCCCCCCCCCCTAAGAGACGGGAAGGCCACAAGCCCCTCTAACCTCCCCCCTCTCGTGCTTAAAAAGAAAACAAAAAAACACAGGGTGCCGGATGCATGGATTAGGGGGGGCGGCAGTGGTACTCCTGTGCCCCATATGGACAAGCCACCACTGCTACTGTTACTTCTGATGCGCTGCAACTAAGGTGTGTTGCCTTAGAGCAGTGGTCTCCAAACTGTGGCCCAGGGGCTATATGCAGCTATTTGCCTGCATATATCTGACCCTTGGGGCACTATTTCATCCTCTGACACCAATGAAAGGGCACAATTCCTCCCAATAACACCAACAATGGGACCCAATGACACCATTGATGGGGCACAGTTCCTTCGAATGACACCAATAATGGAGCCCAATGACACCAACAATGGGGTACAATTCCTCTCACTGACACCAAAAATGGGGCATTGCTTACTCCCACTGATCCCGGGACATTTTCTACTCCCAATGGTCACATTCTACCCCCCCCCCCCCCAAAAAAAATCTCAAGGACAGTAAACTGGCCCTTTGTTTAGAAATGCTGGAAACCCCTGCCTTAGAGCATTAGGGTGCCACTGAAAATGAATGGCACAACAACAGGCTAATGCCCTTTTTCATGCATTATAATGCATATTACCACAATGCATTGAGATAGAGTAGGCTAGGTTATTTTTGGATGCCTCTATGCTGATGGAAAATGTATCTTTACTTCCTGTCCGGAAGAAGCAGCAGGAAATGAAAGGAACATCATTTTCATTACTGGAATAGGTGAATTTTCAACTCCCGAAATTCTGTATTTCCTTTTTTTTCTGTCTTGGTGACAATGGTCACCAGGGCAATTAGAAAAGTCAATCTTCTCAAAAACAGCTGTAAAAACCTGTTTATAGGGATCTTGGGTTAGCAACCTTTATATTCTTTACAGCTATCAAGCAACATCACAGAAAACCTGTCAGTGGTACTCTGTTATAGACATCTGCAGTTAGTTTTGGTAGGAATATAAATTCAGATTTTTGATAGTAAAACATAGTAATGCATTTTGTTCAAATTAATTTAATTTAATTACGTATATTCCTTTTCTAACGAATTCCAAATTTTCAGAATAATTCGAATTGGGATCGGTCGAAAAATGATCGACCAATTTGAATCCTGTGTGAAGAATAGCTGGTTGTTAAAGTGGAGTTGCAATCAAAAGTGGAACTTCCAATTTAAAGGAAGGTGACCCCCTGGCATGCCACAATTGGCATCTCATTTTTTGGGGGGGGGACCGGGGACCCTGTTTTCACAGGGTCCCAGATCCACTTACTCTCCTAGAGCCGCTGCTCCGGAAGGAAGTTCACCTTCCCCCCTCCCTTTTGGTGATCTTCTGGGACACGGCACAGGTCCCAGAAAATACGCCGGCCATTCACAAGGTGCAGCCAGAGCAAAGTGCCCACACTTGTGATGCCGGCACCGCCAAGAGGAGCGGGAGAAGAGCGAGCCCTTGGGCGACCGCATCGCTGGAGCCAGGGACAGGTGAGTGTCCGATTGTTAAAAGTCAGCAGCTATACTTTTTGTAGCTGCTGATTTTTAACTGGGTGGAACCCCGCTTTAAGGAGCAGGCCGGGAAGCTGGCCACCACATTCTTAACAGATGAAGAGTCATCAACTGTCAACGGGCTTCCACGCTGACAGCTGTAAACAAAAGAATGCCGGCAATGAAAAATTAATCTGGCATGTGGCCTGATATGGTTTGGGGGGGGGGCTCACATGCTTTGGGGCAGGGGGGTCAGGTATGGATATTAAGGGGAACCCCACACCAATTTTTTTTTTAAATGGCATGGGGTCCCCCACAATCCATACAAGATCAACCCACCATGTGTCGGTATATGACGTCACAAGGGGCAGGTCCACCCGGTGATGTCACTGGGTAGCCCCTCCCCTTAACTATTCAAGAAATGTCAGAAGGTGGAGCAGGCAGATGCACCAGAGTTTTGGGGGTTTTTTTGGGTCAGAAGTGGCGGCGGGTGTCGTGATTGACGCTGGATCTAGACTGGGGGACAATTTTTTGTTTTATATTTTTTAATAAAGGACTTGTTAAAAACTTGTGTTGTGTCTTTATTTACTTTTTACACTTTTTTGGTGAATGAGTATACTCAATCACATAGGGGAGGGGCTGGGATCTGGGGACCTCCTTGTTAAAGGGGGCTCCCAGATTCTGATAAGCCCCCCACCCATAGACCCCCACAACCACCAGCCAGGGTTGTGGGAAAGAGGCCCTTGTCCCCATCAACATGGGGACAAGCTGCTTTGGTGTGGGGGGGTAGAGCCTCCACCCCAAAGCCCCCCGTATTGAGGGCCTGTGGTCTTGTACAGTTCAGGAGGGGGGGTGCTTTTCCTGGCCTGGCCCCTCTTATGTGGCCTACTGGGCTGCATGCTCGGATAAGGGTCTGGTATGAATTCTGGGGGGGGGGGGGGCACACCGTTTTTTTTTATTATTATTTAATTGCCAGCATTCTTTTGTTTACACTTCAGCTGTCAGTGGGGAAGCCCGCTGACAGCTGATGAGTCATCAGTTGTTAAGGACACAGCAGCCGGCTTACCTGATCGCTCCTTAATAACCAGCTATTCTTCATACAGATTTCAAATCGGACGATCATTTTTCGACTGATCCAAATTAGAATAGTTCCAAAAATTTGGAATATACAAAACTGAATTAAACTAAATGAATTCTGAAACAAATCAAGTAAACAAAATTAGTAACATAACAAATCTATCCGAAACAAAATGAAACACATTTTTCCGTTCTGCACATGTCTACTCCTTTAGGTAGAACTGACCAAGAGATTGGGTTTTTAGGATTTAAAAAGTTATTGTTCACCTAGAAGCATTGCTTTTATTGGATCTACATATGAGATTATTTTACTGTCTACGGCACTTTTATGGAGTTAAGATATGCACATGAGACATACAGTATATGTGAATATTCAACAAGAAGCTCACTCAGTGCAAATATATAAAGCACCAGATGGAACTTTATGTAATTCTTTCCTGAGGGGGAAAAGGATTATGTGCATGGACATAAGTTGTTGTTGTAGTTTTTGTTACTTGAGAGTGTGCAGGTTTTTTATTCCTTAAGCAGTTTTTCCAGTTTTATTTTTATATGTCACCTAATGGTGTGTTTTTAATATGTTTTATTACGAAAATGTGTAAATCACATTAGTAAATGACATTATTAAAATTAGTCCTGACAAGTTTTTTGTAATGTTGCTACATAGTTGTAAAGAATACATAGATGGGCATGCTATTTAACTAAGATCCCTACATATGGTTTTCTATTGCTGTTTGTATTGCTGTCTTTATCCCAGCTAAAAAGATTTGCTCCTCTATTTGCCCTGGTGCTCATTGTAAAACAGAAAATAAGGTTGCATTGACAAAGGCATTTGGCTATGTTGTTAATCCCAACCTGCGGCTGGGCTTTAATAGCCGACGCCAGCCACAGCTATTCGTGACACCTGTGGTGGTTGTGGCTGGATGCACTGCTGCACGTGTAAACCTAGACTTACATTTGTAGCCCCAGTGGGTCTTTTTGTATACAACTGTAATGCATGAACAGAAAGGCCCATTGCTATGAGGGAAGTGATATAAGTGCAGGGCCTACATACTGGAGGGGGAACCAGGCAATGTGGAGTTAATTAGCTTAATAAGCTTTACAATAGTGCCACTTACCAAATTGACCAGAAGAAGTGGGGTGATGGGGAGGAGCACAGAAGGGTAGGCTGTGGTAAGAGTAAGTTTCCATTCAGAGATCTGCAGTTGTTGGGTAAGCATTCCTTCCTCCCACTCTATTTACCAATTCTGGTAGGTATGGATTTTGGTCATAGCAGACATTGGCAGTTTGGGTCTTTGAAGGTGGTGTGAATCTGGCATTTTGGGAAGACGTTTGGGGACCCATCTTCAGTTTGGTATCCTCTAGTTGGTCCAGTCAATTCATAGTGACTGGGTAATTGTACTGTAGACAGTACATATCTGAGGTCAGCTAAAATAGTAACCAAGGTGGTGTTTTGCTGCTGGTGGTATAACACAGCTAATTGGTGCAACTGACACATGATTTTGGTATGTTTATTTGGTGCCTCCAAGGACCTACAATTTTATTTGATTTGTCATGCTATGTTTGCTCCATTACTCCATTCTAGAGTAGTGTGTCTCATTTTGGGGGGGGGAAGCATATGGGTATGTGGAATCAGAAAGGTGGTTGGATTAGAGTAATAAGATGTTGACTAGAGTTGAGCGAACACCTCGATGTTTGGGTTCGGCGGGTCCGGCCGAACTTCGCGAAAAAGTTCGGGTTCGGTACTGAACGTTACCCAAACTTGACCCCGGACCCTGAACCCCATTGGAGTCAATGGGGACCCGAACGTTTCGGCACAAATATGGCTGTAAAAAAGTCCTGGCAAGTGCTAGAGGGCTGCAAAGGAAGTAAAATGGGGGTAAGAATAGGACAAGTGCCCTACAAAAAAATGGGGATAGGGAAAATAACTTAAAATAAAATAATAAAAATTAAAATTAGGCGGGGGGGTGGATGTGGAGTAGGAGCCTAGAGGTTGACTAGGCCGTGACCGTGTTAGTGTAGGTGGAAGTGGCGGTGGTGGAGGAGGAGGAGGTAGCCAACACTGTATTTTTTTTTGTTTGTTTGTAATTGGGGTAGCCCCCAAAATATTGAGGCCTATTCAAAAAAACAAGTATATGAATGGCTGTGTGAGTCCGGTCTAAATGTTTATTCTGCACAAGGTACAGACAAGTCTTGTGGGATCCATGCCTGGTTCATTTTAATAAAGGTTAGCTTGTCCACGTTGGCTGTGGACATGCGGCTGCGCTTGTCTGTGATAACGCCCCCCTGCCGTGCTAAACACACGTTCAGACAATACACTGGCTGCAGGGCAGGCCAACACCTCCAAGGCATAAAGGGCAACCTCAGGCCATGTGCCCAATTTGGAGACCCAGAAGTTGAATGGGGCAGACCCATCAGGCAGTACGTGTAGGCGTGTGCACACATACTGCTCCACCATGTTGCTGAAATGCTGCCTCCTGCTAAGACCTTGCCTATCAGCTGGTGGTGCTGTTTGTTGTGCCGGGCTGCTGACAAAGCTTTGCCACATTTCGGCCATGCTAACCCTGCCTTCTGAGGTGCTGGCGGTAGCACAGCTGCGTTGGCGGCCTCTTCCTCCTCCTCCTCTGCCTTCGCCTTGTGCTTCCACTGAGCCCCCGGTGTCATTTGGGAATGCCCTCAGCAGTGCCTCTACCAGTGTGCGCTTGTAGTCGCGCATCTTCCTCTCATGCTCCAGTGAGGGAATTAAGGACGGCACGTTGTCCTTGTAACAGGGATCCAGCAGGATGGCCACCCAGTAATCAGAACAAGTTACAATGTGGGCAACTCGGCTGTCGTTGCGCAGGCACTGCAGCATGTAGTCGGCCATGTGTGCCAGGCTGCCCAGAGGCAAAAACAAGCTGTCCTCTGTGGGAGGTGTATCATCTGTGTCCTCCGTATCCCCCCAGCCAGGCTCCAGTGATGCCCACAAGCTGCGTTGAGTGCCACCCTGCTGCGGTTCCTCCTCCTCCTCCTCATGATGATCTTCCTCATTCTCCTCATCCTCCAGAACTGGGCCCTGGCTTGAATATTTTTGACCTGGTATATGCTAGTGCAGGAACCCACCCTCCGAGCCACTTGTGAATGACTGGCCTGATAACTGTGGAAATGACCCCTCTTCCTCCTCCTCCTCCTCATCCTCCTGTGCCACATCCTCTTCCATCATGGCCCGAAGTGTTTTTTCAAGGAGACATAGAAGTGGGATAGTAACGCGGAGAACAGCGTCATCGGCACTGGCCATGTTGGTGGAGTACTCAAAACACCGCAATACGCTACACAGGTCTCGTGAAGTGTTGCTGTTCCACAGAGCGACTGACCCGTGCATGCTGCAGCTGAAACTCCACTATTGCCTGCTGCTGCTCGCACAGTCTCTCCAGCATGTGCAAGGTGGAGTTCCACCTTGTGGGCACGTTGCATATGAGGCGGTGAGCGGGAAGGCCGAAGTTCCGCTGCAGCGCAGACAGGCGAGCAGCAGCAGGGTGAGAACGCCGAAAGTGCGCACAGACGGACCGCACTTTATGCAGCAGCTCTGACATATCCGGGTAGTTTTTTAGAAAATTCTGTACCACCAAATTCAGCACATGCGCCAGGCAAGGGATGTGCGTCAAACGGGCTCGGCCCAGAGCCGCTACGAGATTTCGGCCATTGTCGCACACCACCAGGCCGGGCTTGAGGCTCAGTGGCAACAACCACTCATTGGTCTGTTGTTCAATGCCCGTCCACAGCTCCTGCGCAGTGTGGGGTTTATCCCCCAAACATATCAGTTTTAAAACAGCCTGCTGTCGTTT
>BLSH010176427.1:2214351-2232638 GCA_018402905.1 Glandirana rugosa
GTTTGGATATTATATATATTCTTTGACTAGAGGTACGACTTATAAAAGGAGACTTTTCACTAGGGGTACTCGATTAGAGGGTGTGCACCACCTCAAGTCGCTCCGTCGAGAGTCTCTGCCTCCTTTACAACTTCCGGGACGACGTTCCGTTACGTCGAGTCACCCTTTGGTTGGTCAAGTGTTAGACTTGGGTCGAAAGGGTGCTCTGCACCAGACGTACTGTGAGAAGAAGTTTTAATTTCGCCTTTAGTACGTCCGACGTACATGTGTCCTATGGTAATACAAATTGCTCTGTGGTCCGTGCGATCGTTCGGGTTCCGTCCGGACCCGGACCCGGACTTTGTCCCGAAGTTCGGACGGACCAGCAGAACCCGAACGTCCAGGTGTTCGCTCAACTCTACTTGTAATGTGTTGGTGAGAGGTTTGAGGGTTTTGCGCATTGTGAGAGTTAGTTTGGAATAATCAGCCAGGAGCATCACTGGTGTCTCGTTAAACATAATGGTATCCTGTGTACATGCAGCCTGCATGATTTCCGCTTTAATTTTGAAGAAGAGTGTCATGCAGACCACGTCTCGTGGGAAAGCTGGGTTCAGATTGTGAACTGGTTGGTTTCCCACTGAGCTGCATTGCCTTGCAGCAGGGCCTTCAACATTTCCTCCGTCTCTGAGAGCTGCCTCGCTGAACTCCACCACGTGTGGGAGATTAGCTCATGGGGATCACTTTTCAGAGGAAAATATTCAGCATGGAGATCAGTTTCTTATATATATTATAGGTTTGCAAAATCAAAACACATAACAAAACAGAAAACAAAACTTAGCTATCCGGTGCTAAACTAAACAATCGGGTTCCTCTCTATACAGTGTGGGGCTGTCCCCTACACCCAAAAAACATAAGCACAGTGCAAACCTTGATCTTTGAGTCCAAATTATCACACAGAGCTCACTCAGCTTTCTCCCTCTGAGATCCAGGATAGAACTCTCCTCTGCTCTTTTCCTGCTCATTAAATGCAGGTGGAGAGGGACCAGAAAGTCCGAGCCGGAACCAGCTCTGCCACGGTGGCTGGCAAAACCTGGGTCAGACTCTCGCTAGTCGCCTCAAAGTGATTGCATGCGGGGCGACAAGTATTGCCTGTCCATTATGGCGCCTTTCATAACATCACAATATATATATATAATTTTTTTTACTCCTTTTTAGTCCTTTATGGCATCTGTGTCTTATCCCCTGCAGGCTCTTTGCAGCCACTTCCTGTCTATATGGCCTACAGTGATGGGTGCAGAGCATTCCTCAGGGCAGGTTTTCTAATGGTGACAAAAGTGAACCATCCCTGTGTAACATGGGGTAACTTAGCTCCTTGTAACCTCCATTGGAAGAGTGAGCGACAGAGTAAAAACTCCAATATATAATTAGGTGACAGGGATGGTGGTATCATCCTATAACAGGAAGTGCCTTCATGTTAGGATCATTAGATATTATTTTTATAAAAGCGGTAGATTTAAAAATACACCGTGGGCAAAAGTTTTGAGAATTACACAAATATTAATTTTCACAAAGTCTACTGCTTTAGTGCTTTTTGCCAGATGTTACTATGGTTTACTAAAGTATAATCACAAGCATTGCATAAGTGTCAAAGGCTTTTATTGACAATTACATGAAGTTTATGCAGAGTCAATATTTGCATTGTTGACCCTTCTTTTTCAAGGCCTCTGCAATTCTCCCTGGCATGCTTTTAGTCAACTTCTGGGCCACATCCTGACTGATGGCAGCCCATTCTTGCATAATCAATGCTTAAAGTTTATCAGATTTTGAGGGTTTTTTTTTGTTCATCCGCCTCTTGAGGATTGACCACAAGTTCTGAATGGGATTAAGGTCTGGGGAGTCTCCTGGCCATGCACCCAAAATTTCAATGTTTTGTTCCCCAAGCCACTCAGTTATCACTTTTGCCTTATGGCAAGGTTCTCCATCATGCTGGAAAAGGCATTGTTCATCACCAAACTGATCTTGGATGGTTGGGTGAAGTTGCTCTCTGAGGATGTTTTTGTACCATTCTTTATTCATGGCTGTGTTCTTAGGCAAAATTGTGAGTGAGCCGCTCCCTTGGCTGGGAAACAACCCCACACATGAATGGTCTCAGGATGCTTTACTGTTGGCATGGCACAGGACTGATGGTAACGCTCACCTTTTCTTCTCCAGACAAGTTTTTTTCTGGATGCCCCAAACAATCGGAAAGGGGATTCATCAGAGAAAATGACTTTACCCCAGTCCTCAACAGTCCAATCCCTGTACCTTTTGCAGAAATTCAGTCTGTTCCGGTTATTTTTCCTGGAGAGAAGTGGCTTCTTTGCTGCCCTTCTTGACACCAGGCCATCTTCCAAAAGTCTTCTCCTCACTGTGTGTGCCGATGCACTCACACCAGCCTGCTGCCATCCCTGAGCAAGCTCTGCATTGGTGGTGCCATGATCCCGCAGCCGAATCAACTGTAGGAGACGGTCTTGGCACTTGCCAGACTTTCATGGGCGCCTTGAAGCCTTCTTCACAGATGCAGTGGAAATTTTTTTTTTATGGGATTAAGTTAATTTTCATGGCAAAGAGGTACTTTGCTATTAATTGCAATTCATCTGATCACTCTTCATAACATTCTGGAGTATATGCAAATTGCCATAATAAAAACGGAGGCAGCAGACTTTGTGAAAATTAATATTTGTGTCATTCTCAAAACTTTTGGCCACGGCTGTATAAAAATATTGAAAACGACCTAGGAAATTGCATTACAATGTTAAAGCTTATTAGAGATTTTAGTGATTAGGTTTACATCTTCTTTAAGTATTTCTACTCAACATCTTCCACTCTGCTCTGCACAGAGAGACGTTGTACATTACCTAACAATCAAAAGTGAATTCTTTAGTTAAATTTAGACTTCTGTTGTAATTGAGCAAAATGGTTGTCCTCTGGCGTAACTCGAGAATTCCATATTTTTTGCCCGAGGCACCATTTTGTCTAATTTCATTCCCCGCACGTAGCCAAAGCAACTGCATCACCTCCTTAGACTGGAAGAGAGGACATTAGTTACTGCAGTGTAAAATGGCTTTGATACATGCGCTATTGCAAAATAAGGATTTACGAGCAAGATTCTGCCAAAACATGGCCCAGGGTGGAATAATTACAAGCCTGTTAAAATTGATGCAGCAGCTACCTCCCTTTATTGTTTGCGTTTATGAAAAGGTTTAAGCTAACATCCTGCTGTACATGAAGCCTAATTTACTGATAAGCTCTTAAGCGGATATGATATAGTATTATAAGACAAAGAATAACATTTTTTTACATTTTTGCTGATCTTTTTTTTTTTTTTTTTTTACTTAGACCAGTTTCATTGGAGCAGTTTTTTTTTTAAAGCATTTTTTTATTTGTAGGTATAACAGTAAAACATCAGTGCACAGAAAAAAAAAATATTATTTTTTTCTTCATTACCTTATAATTTGCCATCTGTAGTTATTGAACAATTAGCATAAAAAAGATTTCTTAATTTCCTATTGCATATCATGATATTACTCATTGACACCATATGCACTGTGGTACACAGCTGTACAGATATCTTCCTGTCCAATACCGGATTTATACTGGACAGTACCCCCAAACTGTTCCATGGGACCCATAGACAAGTAAATGTATCTTTCACAACTACATATTAACCACTTCAATACCGGGCACATTTACCCCCTTCCTGCCCAGGACAATTTTGAGCTTTCAGTGCTCTCACATTTTGAATGACAATTGCGCGGTCATGCAACACTGTACCCAAATGGCATTTTATCATTTTGTTCACACAACTAGAGCTTTTTGGGTTTTTTATTTTTTACTAAATAAACAAAAAAAGACTGAAAATTTTGGGGGAAAAAGGCACTTTTTTTTTTTTCTGTTATAATATTTTGAAAATAAATACTTGTTAATACATTTAGGTATTCTTAATGTATTCTGCTATCATTTATTTGGTGAAAATAACCCAAATCAGTGTAAACTATTTAGTCTGTAGGAAAGTTATAGAGTCCACATGTGCGCATGCTCGGAAACTCGTTGCACTATGGTGACATCATCTCTTCACACCGCTCAGCCATCTGCGCGTTATACCTCGCTCTGGACTCTCTCACCGCATGGTCAGCTTTTCATCACAGTGGTGACCAGCGGGCATCCAAAGCACTTGCGGAGACAGGAGCGGAGAAACTTAACTTTACACTGATGTTTCATTTCAGGATATCACCCACAGATGTGCCTTTCTAATCTTTTAAACATGTGAATTACCAATTGTATGTTTTAAATAAGCTGGCTTTTACTCCTGCACTTAGAGGCGCCTCTCCTTTTTGTTTTATTCTCAGCCTTGCGGGCATCTGGCTTATATTCCCACGTGGTGGCAGCCCTCAGTGTATGGACTTACACCCCTCACATTTTTGTAAATATTTTATTGTATCTTTTCATGTGACAACACTGAAGAAATGACACTTTGCTACAATGTAAAGTAGTGAGTGTACAGCTTGTATAACAGTGTAAATTTGCTGTCCCCTCAAAATAACTCAACACACAGCCATTAATGTCTAAACCGCTGGCAACAAAAGTGAGTACACCCCTCACATTTTTGTAAATATTTTATTATAGCTTTTCATGTGACAACACTGAAGGAATGACACTTTGCTACAATGTAAAGTAGTGAGTGTACAGCTTGTTTAACAGTGTAAATTTGCTGTCCTCTCAAAATAACAACACACAGCCATTAATGTCTAAACCGCCTTGTACTTGTACTTTTTCTGATGTACTGACGGCCAATCTCAATTCTTGAGGCCAACAAATGTTGAGACAGTACAAATATATCCTCCAAATGACCCCTGTTTGCAAAGTAGACAGTCCAAGGTATTTAGTAACAGGCATGGCGGGTTTTTTGAAGTTGTCATTTTTTTGTCATCATTTTTTGGAAAATGAAGAAATAATAAAAAAAAATTCACTTTTTTTTTTACACATTGTGATTGCTTATAGCAGTGAATTTAATTGCTATAAGCAAGCGTTTTACGGAATGAAACAGATTCATTCAGTTTGTCTTGTTGTGATTAGCTGAGATTGGTCAGAGCTAATCACATGGTACAGATGGGCCATGATTGCGATCACATTGCCCAATCACAGCTAGCAACACAGTTGTACACAGTGGATGGCATGAAAGGAAGCCATCTATTGTTTGTCATGCGATCTGCTATGATTGGTTACAACGGTCACATGGTACAAAGTGGTGAACCAGTACACTGATCAGTCATTGACACAGACGTTGACAGGAAGCACCGCTGCACGGCCTCTGTGGCCACGTGAGCACCACCTTCTGAGAGGACGTCATATGACATCCACAAGAAGGAGAAAGCACGCGCTCAGCCATCAATCTGCTATAGGCTGGGAGGGAAGGTGATAAAAGGAAAGTTAAATAAACACAGGGGTGCTAAACCCAACCAAGTGAGCCAACACACCATCCCTATAGATCATGTAATAAATGTAAGAGGCTAAAATTGAGAAAGGGGACTATTATACCCTAAACATTGGTTTGGGGCTTTAGTTCCTCTGCCTGTAGGTAAGTGATTTATCTTTCGTTATCCATGTCTCTTTATTCACTTGGCTTGGACATATTACCCATGACCGTGGGGTTAATTTACTAAAATTTGAGAGTTAAAAATCCGGTGCAGTTCTGCATAGAAAACAATCAGTGTCTGGGTTTTTTGTCAAAGCTTAATTGAACAAGCTGAAGTTAGAAGCTAATTGGCTACCATGCACAGCTTCACCAGATTTTACACTCTTCAGTCTTAGTAAATCATCCCTTGTGTGTATAACACCCTATACCTACTTGTTGTTTTGCTATATGCCATGTATCTATTGCCATACATTGTACCTCGGTCCAACTGTTTTTTAATGCAAACTCCTTTTTGAATTACATATATGTGGTCACATAGACTTTAACCTCTTAAATTTGTCCCACGAGACCCATGGCTTGTCCCTCCGAACTAGCCTAGCACACAAGTTAATGTGGCAGGTGTCACATAAGGCACACAACAAATTTCTCCTAATAAAATATCAAAGTTTCCTTCCAATTTTTCCAGAAATGCTGGCAACCATGCAGTCCTTGACAAATTATTACAGCCCCCATGTTTTATATCAACTCTGTTGTTACCCCAGAACAATGGTTTCTAAACTGAGACCTGTGGGCCAGATGTGGCCCCTTGCTTGCCATTATCCTTTATCATACACTATTACTCCCACTGATATAAGGCTCAATTACACTGACACTAACAATAGGGCATAATTCCTTCCACTGGTATAAATGATGGAATACTATTCCTCCCACTTTCACCAAAGATAGTTCACTATTCCTCCCACCAGTACCACCAATGGGGCACAATTCCTCCCACTGACACCAATGATGAGGCACTATTCCTTCCACTGACACCAATGATGAGGCACTATTCCTTCCACTGACACCAATGATGGAGTACCATTCCTCCTCCTACTGACCACGGGTGCTCTGTAATTTTTTATTACTCGCACTAACCACTGAGCCTGAAGAACTGTTTGCTTTCACTAATGTTGGGGCATTTTCTACACCAACTGGCCACAGTCCAGACCTCCAAAAGTCTAAATGGCATTAAACCAGCGCTTTGTTTAGAAAGTTAGGAAGACCCCTGTTTTAGAAGAAGTAATTTTTAGGCACCCTGTAAAAACATTAGACTAAACACTTACCTCCCCAATGAGAGGTGAAGGAACTCCTTAACTGCCTAAAAAGCTCTGGGAACCACTGCTCTCTGACACTATAGCAGTGCTGTTGTATAGCGAGTCTTCCCACCATGGTTCCTCACTCTTCCTGCTGTGTTCTGCATTGTAAAAGTCAGTGGGAGGAAATACAATTGGTAGCAGGTCAGACATGTTGGATAGCAGTAACCAAAATTCTTGAAACAAGCAAAAATTTCCACTCCGCCTGCTGGACAGGTAGGTATGCAGCCTATTGTGGGTGTCAATGATTTCTTTTGGAATAGCGACAGGGTTTTGCTTTATAAAATATTCCTTAATGGCACACTCTGCTCAAAATTGAACAATAATCCCTCAAATACTTATCAGGAACCAGGTTGAGCTGCTCAGGACTTCACTGCTTTATGCAGATATGGCTGTGATGCACCCCCTCTCTTTTGTCAGTATTCTGGTTTTCTGGAAACCCCTTTGCTAAACTGTAAGCAATGCTGGCAATGCAAACACACCCACTATATGTTCTTTGTTGTCTGTTTTATCTTGAAAATCTCATGTATTGGTGTGTCAAAATTTGGATGTATCTCACAGCCACCAATTAGATTCAAACCTACCTGGAGGGTTTGAATCTGATTGGTGATACAGCAAACCGATATAGCAAAAGAGAGAAGATGTTGCAGTTGCACACACAGATATAAGGGGCAAACCCTGTATTTCACATGCAGGGTATTCCGTGAAGTACAGCAGATGAAAGACCGCTCAGACTAAGGTAAACTGAGTGGACAGTCTGAGTTATAGTGTGTGCTAGCATTATTGGTTTATGAACTGGTTTTAACTGTTGCCAGGATTTGTCATTTAAAGTGCACCTGTGTCCAGACTATGGGCATTAAACAATTTCCATATTCTTAAAGACGAACTTTACCCTTGTGTTAAAAATACAGCCAAAGCATATTTAGAAACATTTAGTACTAGAAATCTACAGATATTTATAGTTAATTGTTGTGTTTCATTCTTTGGATACCTTATTTTTCTGCTTCGCGCCATACTTGTATGCTGACCATTTTCATTACGATTGATAAATCAATTTCTCTTAAAGGATAAGTTCACATTTTTCAACATGTTACACCAGTGTGTAGGGTGTAACATGTAACATGTTGAGCATCCACCACCTCATTCCCCAATCCCCCCCTTTCCTGTGACAGCGGGTGGGGGACCTTCTCCCACTCCCACTGTCACAATTTGAAAACAGCACGGCTCCATCCACATGGCCACGACATTCATTTACAGAGTTCTGTGAATGAATGAACTACAACTATCTTCAGGCCGACGGCTTATAGTTCTCAATGAATTACGAGGGTGCTGGTGAGCACTTTCTTAGTTTATTGATCTTCCTGGACCTCAGAAACTGCTTGCCTGTATCAAAAGTACTGGCAGACAGCTATACTGACAGTCTGCAAGAGCTTGACAATGCACTTGTGATCTGCTGATTGCAGGTGCAATGCTTTACAGACTCCTAAGAAACCTGCAAAAAAATTAGCTTTTTTTTTTTTTTAAAGGTGAACTTAGCCTTTAACTTCCTGGAAATCTTCCTGGAACTCTGGGTCTGTCTCCTGGGATATGTGATAGTGCTATATAGTGGGTGTCCAGTGCGCCCCTGTGCTTTTAAGGAGGGGTGGACTCCATCCAGGCTCACCTGCCCTCTGCCTATCCATTATAATGCATGTGCTTCCACTGTGGAGGCTCTCAAAATTTTAGGACTGCAGATAATATTGGGGTACCATGAAGGAGCTCTGCGGCTTATGCATGTATTTGCAGATCTTTGCAGAACAAAACCCCTGTTTTTAAAACATACTGTTAGGTAGGATAATGTGGTTGGTTGCAGACTGGTTGGTAAGTTGAGCTGTGAATTTTCTTTGGTTTTGTTTGGCATGCGTCACTCTTCCATGTGCTCCTTGCTGCAAAGGCCAGTTATAGGTAAGGGCAGTGGCCATTTGTTTGTATCTGTGAGGCCAGAACTACAACCAGTGCCTCATGCAACCGGGAAATGGACAAACAGTAATTATAAGTAAAAACAAAAAAAGTTTGTTTATTAATGAATATAAGATGATTTCATATCAGCGTGCAGAGCTGCATGACAATGTGATTTTTAGTAATAGGAGACAAGACTGCTTTAACAAGCAGTACAAACACTTTAAAACAAGTCATCCATGACCTTTCCAGATGCCTTTTATGTAAAACAATACATTCTCAAAGATACTCAAAATCACAATTGCTCAAGCTGCTTTTAGGTCTTGTTTACACTGGCAACCTGAGGGGTGGTAAAAAGCGGAGGTTAAGTTGTGCTTTTACTACCCCCCAGACTGCCTGCCTAATATGACAGCTGGAGAGGGTGGTACACATGCCATGGCAAAAGGTATGCTTCATGCTGCATTTGGCAGGCAGTACCACTGCCACACGGAAACTATTCAAGGGAATGTGACAGCGCTGCAGCCACATCTAATACATGCAGTTGCAGAGCAGTTCAACAGCCTTTCAATAATTAAAAGAGGCATCTCGAAGGCAACATGTCCCTCTGAGCTGCCTGTCAACTACCCTCTAAAAATCAATCCTCTGCATAAAGCTTTTTGTAAGGCACCACTAGTGTTAATGAGACCTTAGTTGGTTTCTAACAGCTTTGAAACACCTGTTGGTTGTGTATATTAGGTGGCTGGCAGGCTTCCTAGATTGTATTGTAATAGAATAAACCAAAGACTTCAGTAAAATTTGAAAACAAATGTATCTGTAGCCAGGCACGGGACTTGCGTGTTATAAGACAAATATTCTGCTCTGAATGTATTTCCTTTCTACTCCCTTCTGCTGAGTTGTTAATGCTGCTGCACAGTTCTCCAGCCACCAGGGGGGAGCCAAGTTACATCAACCATATAGACTTTAATGCAGAACTCCTGGAATCCTGGGAGGCGTAGTTCAAGGTGGCAGCCATGTAATAAAACAGCTTTATTTCTGGACTACAGATCCCAATGGCCTGTGTGTCTCTTGGCACTATGAGAACCGGAGCATCCAGACCTGTTGGAATAAGCGGGCGAGATATAGAGCCATCTAAGGTAGCTTGGGGATAGGCCGGAAACGGTGACTGTTTGGTCCACCTTGTGGGGTTGCTGCAATGAGAACAGAGCAATCATTAGGCCAGCTGATCTGTCTTCCAAGTCCCAGTCCCACTGGGACCAGCCCAGAGGGGGTCCCTTCCATCAGAGACTGCATCACTACAAAGGAAAGATGGTGAGAGGGCTGCTGGCCCACCAATACCATTATTTAAAAGACAGGCCCCTAAAAAGCAGGATATTGATAGCGATCCAACACGCATACAGTTACAACCATCTGATCTAAGTTCACACCATGCCATTACAAACTCAGGGTGCAGCTATACTACAGCTTCATTGTGCACCCCTCAACACACGTTGGTTCTGCCTTGCTTGGGTTACGCTGCACTTCTTACTCTTTGCAGAGTAGGACTATCTCGAAAGCACCCCAATATTAGTCGGCAGAAGACCCGTTTAGAGATTGCCCCATCACTAAATGAAATAGTCCTTTTCCCTCTTTACACCATTTATGCTGTTTCATGCTGATTGTGTCCACCTAGCCCGTCTAGGCCTAATACAGCCACTGTTAGAACTTACTGGCTGTATAGTTCCTGCATTGCTAAATCAAAGATCTAATCACCGCCTGTTTGGTACTATGGGTGGTGCTGTTACTGTTTATGCTGACCTCGGAGTATCCCACTTTTCAAATTTTGACTCATCAGTCCAGAGCACCTGCTGCCATTTTTGCACCCCAGTTCCTGTGTTTTTCAAAGTTCAGTTGCTTAGCCTTGTTTATATATCCTATGCACAAAAACAAGAACTGGGGTGCAGAAAAATGGCAGCAGGTGCTCTGGACTGATGAGTCAAAATTTTAAATATTTGACTGTAGCAAAGGGCAGTTCACCGAAGGGTTGGAGAGTGGTTCAATAATCTGCAGGCAGCAGTGAAGCATGGTGGGGGTTCCCTGCAAGGCATGTGATTGGACCCAAATGTATTCTGCAGCAGAACAACGACTCCCAACAATATAGCTCCCTCTCTCTGATACACCACACATGCAGATGGTGGGCAGATGCATAATTCTGCAAGGGCTCTGCTCAACACTCATTGCCGGTGAGTGAACCTGGGTGAGCCCTGTGTATTAGGCGGGCCCCATTGGAGTGAGTAATGGGTGCTTCTGCTGGTCCTAGGTGGTAAAGCTGACATGTGCCTGAAGCTAATCTGTTTGGTCATGCCCTAGATTCAGGTCTGTCCAGTATTTGGCTTTTTGTGCCCTCAGTTACTTTAATTGCTTGCCATCCGGCCACAGTACATTTACTGCGGTAGGGCAGCACAGACTGGATGAATATATACATGTACATCATCCAGCTTGTTCCGGGTAAGGGTCGCACCCCCTGCTTATTCACGCTGTCATTGGCTACGGCGGGATTTTGTCAGTAGGTCCCAATCAACGATTTATGGCTGTGATCTGCTGTAGCCAATCACAGCACCGAGCCCTTACATACATACATGACAGGGAGAAAAAAAACTGCCAGATCTGTTAGTAAAAGCAGCACACATTACACATTGTTAGGCTCACAGTTAACACCTTGATTGCCCATAGATGTTAACCCCTTCCCAGAGAGTGTCATTAGTACAGTGTCAGTGTACAGTATTATCACTGATCACTAGCAACAGCAGTGTAACTTAGTGACCCTCCAAGATAGAGTCTGCTGGTGCCAGGTTGCCCACCACCCTATCACAGTCCCACTATAATGATCACCGCCATTACAGTATAGCATCTAGAGCTGCATTAATTCCAATATATATACCATAGTTTGTAGACGCTATAACTTTTGCAGAAACCAATTAATATACATTTATTCAATTTTTTTTTTTTTTTTTACCAAAGGCATATATCTGAATTTATTTTGTCCTGAATTTATGAAGATTTTTTTTTTTTTATTGGATATGTTTTATAACGTTTATATAATTAAAGACATTTTTAAAAAATGGTGATTAAATACTACCAAAAGAAAGCTCTATTTGTGTAAGAAAAATTGTATAAATTTTATTTGCATACAGTGTTGCATGACTGCGCATTTGCCAGTTAAAGCGGTTGTCTACCCTCTATACACATTTTTACCTACAGGTAAGCCTATAATAAGGCTTACCTGTAAGTAAAATGAATATCTTCTAAACCTGCACGGTTTAGGAGATATTCCATTTGCATGCAGCCTCTGACGTCACGGCGCATGCGCAGTAATGTCCCGGCGGAGGCCCAGCGCATAGCGCCGGACCTTGCCAGAAAGTCCACTGGAACAATAGGCTCCCGCATGCAAGTGACATCTCACGGCTCCAGCCACTCACAGCGCCGGAGCCGCGAACCCGATAGAATCTCCACAGGGAAGATGTCCGCTCCCTCTGCGGGCACTGGGCAGCCCTGCAGGAGCTTCGTTCTGAGGTAAGTATTTCATAATGAGCTAGTATATAGTATAGATACTAGCTCATTATGCCTTTCCCTTGCAGTTTTTTTTTTTTGTAGGGTAGACAACCGCTTTAAAGTAGCGCATAATCCCTAGTCTGTACCTAATCTAGGCATCGGCCCGCTAACTCTACTTTGTCTGCAGTTTGCTCTAGCATTCTGTCTGAAGTCGACTTATACCTTTCTATTATCTAAACTGAAAAGATGCCAAACTTCAGTGCTCTCTCCATCCAAGGTAATTTAGGGGATGCTGCTCTCCCTGAGTGGGGAAACTCCAAACAGTCTAAAAACAAACAAAAAGGGAGTGCATTACCTTTATAACAAGGCACACTTTATTAAAAAGCCAAAGACATACTCAGAAACATAAAAGCAAAACAGCACATGTCATAACGACTCCAATGATGTGGGCATCAAGCCTCAACGGATGGTTGGAATGCTGACATGTTTCGGGTGACAAGCCCCCTTCCTCAGAGCTCTGAGGTCGTTATGACATGTGCTGTTTTGATCTTATGTTTCTGAGTACGTCTTTGGCTTTTTAATAAATTGTGCCTTGTTATAAAAGGTAATGCATTAGGCGTTTGCGCCCTCCCTTTTTGTTGGTTTTTAGACCATTCTATTATCTGCCATGCTTCTTAGTTGGCAATCAGACACAGTGGGTCCCCTGAACTCCGTGACATTAAAATAATGAAAATGTGTTCTCCGTAGATGAATTTATCTTCTAATAGATGTTTTGCTTTTTCTCTAGAATGATCACTTTTTAGGCGTGCTGGGGTAATTCATCACTTTGATTTTCCTGAATATCTGCATGTATATTTGTTTGATCTGAAAAATCCCTTTATTTAGGAATCCAGACAATCATAATTATTGAATTGTATGACTTTGTATAAGATACTGTAAGATTTGATAAACCTACATGCCTATACTTAAGAGATGAACAGAATGAGCAGAAGAATTAATTCCATTGGTTTTCTAACCAATGCATTCATCACTGTTGGCAAACGTGCCTCCATCCAGCTTTGCAAGGCTAGGAGTAGCTCCACCCCCTGAGCCTTTATTAGCTCCGCCCCTACACGTAGGCGATATTTCTCTAGTATTAATCATTTTATCACTTTGATATCACTTAATGCCTTTACCCTTTTCCTCAGTCACTGTATTCCACCTCCTCAATTTTATGCACTCGGTTTCCTGCATCCATCACAATCTTCTCATTTTCCGCACATGATTTTTATGAATTGAGCCTTTCCTGGTGTAACAGTTAAGTGAAATATTCAGGTCTTTAAGAGATAACATTATTTTGTGATGCTTAGAGCATTACCACAGATTAGATTCAATGTGGAAAGTTATTGCCTTTTGAAGCATAAAAATGCTTTACTTCTCAGCTAGTCTCCTTCCCAAGGAGCAAATCGTATCTGCGAATGGGGTTTTGAAGTGCGTATTTCACTGGCACTGACAGGAACCTACCTTTGCCGCCTTGGAGACAGGTCTGAGCTCTAAGCATTTAAGAAGTAAACATTTAAAGAACAGGGCATTGAAGATTTAACATCAGTTATTGTGTCACATTATGTAAATTGCTTTGCCTTTTGCTCAGGCTGGATAGGTAGATGTCCCAGGTTGTAAATTTTGGTTATTGTCAGCATTCTGTTTTTGCTCAGTTACACAATTTTCCAGGCTCCAATGTCTTGAGGACAGACAGATGTTGGCTTGTAGTTTTGAAGGAGAACTTCAAGATAAACATAAAATCCTATAATAAATATATACGCTGACATATCAATTACCAAAGTAAGTTTTCTGTTTTTGGATGCAAGAAAAGGTAATTTAAGCAAAACATGGGGCCTATAACCTGAATCCCCATTTCTGGCAATGTCTCTTATTTGCACACCTTGACGTTACTGCAAATTCTAAATGAATTTAAGAAAATACCAAAACATGGCTAATCAGAAAAATTACAAAATTGTTTTTTTTTAAGAATTTTGGTTGTCACTGAGTATGAAACGGTTTGAACCACCATTTTTATTGCCATCTGTGTCCTGAATGGGAAGAGTGACATACAGTTTCAGAGATAGACATGAGATGGGCAGATAACTCCCCAAAGAGCAGTGGCGGCCCATCCATTAGGGGCGCATGGGCGCCGCCTCCCCATCCATGCATTCGGTCTCCTAATCTACATACAGGGCACCGGAGGCATGGGATTGAATGGGGGGGTGTGTTTGTTTGAAGCACATGATTAGAGCCAGAGGCTCTAACAGGCTTCAAAATACGGTGGGCTCGGGGCGCAGAGCATTGCGCCTGAAGCCCTCCCAGTTGTGTGACAATAGTGAATGAATATTCGCTATTCTCAGACTGATCCTCCTCCCAGCCAATCAGGAAGCAGGTCGTGAGTAATTTTGGCAGCTGTCACCATTGACAGATTCCGCCTTATCTTTTGTTCTTGTGCCAACTTTAAAATGTTGGATTTGCCCTCAGTTTCGGTCACAGTAACAATTACCACTAAGACAAAAAGTAAGAGGTATAGCGGAGTTCCACCCAAAAGTGGAACTTCCGCTTATATGCTTCCTCCCCCCCTCGGGTGCCACATTTGGCACCTTTCAGGGGGGAGGGGGCCCTGTCTCCTGGAAGTTCGGCCCCCTCCTTCCGGTCAATAAGAAAGCGCAGTGTGCTTCGTGCATGCGCAGTAGGGAACCATCAGTGAAGTGAATTCCTCAGCGGGAATGGCGGTGGCAACACCCCGGATGCGATCCGAAGATTAGCTGGGGTGTCGACATTGCGGGCTCCCTGGACAGGTAAGTGCCCTAATATTAAAAGTCAGCAGCTGTAGTATTTGTAGCTGCTGACATTTAATTTTTTTCCCCCAGGCTGGACCTCCTCTTTAAAGTGAATTTAAACACTAAGGCCTCCTTCACATGGATGTTTAGCAGCATACACCAGGTTCATGCGGTAAGAGTCACTGTTCCCATGTAGCCAAGCGGTCACTTACAGTTTGGGACAGGTTCCTGAGCCCGGACGCATCTCACTGCACCCAGGCTTGGACAGCCATCCCTAAACACAGGTAACCGCTTGGTGTGCAGATACATGCCTACAACGGCTGCTGTCAGCCTGACAACTCCTTGGACAAAGCCACTGCTATTCACATTCACCTATCATTCCACACACAAGAATCCACTGACATTTGCTGCTGGAATCTGGTGTGTGTGGCTAAATGGCTGTGTGAAGAATGCCTTTGTTTTTCTTTAGTATGCTTGGTGACATGCCCCCTGTATACAGCTTTCTTAACCACTTCAGCCCTGGAAGGATTTCCCACTGTAGGATCAGAGCACTTTTTGCGATTCAGCACTACATCATTTTAACTGTCAATTGCGCGGTCATGCGACGTTGTACCCAAATGAAATTGACGTCCTCTTTTTCCCACAAATAGAGCTTTCTTTTGGTGGTATTTGATCACCTCTGCGTCACTTCTGATCACCGCTATAAACAAAAAAAAACAACACAATTTTTTTGAAAAAAATATATATTTTTTACTTTTTGCTATAATACATATTAAAATATATATATATATATAAACAAATGTATTCATCAGTTTTGGCTGATATATTCTTCCTCATATTTGTGGTAAAAAAAAATCGCGATCAGCGTTAATTGATTGGTTTGCGCAAAAGTTGCCGCATTTACAAACCATGAGAATTAATTTAAGGCGTTTTTACTATTTTTTTTTTTTACTAGTAATGGCGGCGATCTGCAATTTTTTTCGGGACTGTGATATTGCAGCGGACATGTCGAACATTTTTGACACTTTTTTGGGACCAATGACATTTATACAGCGATCAGAAATTTAAATATCCACTGATTACTGTATAAATGGCATTGGCAGTGAAGGGGTTAACCTGCAGGGGGAGAGCTAGGGATTAACTGTGTTCCCTTTATGTGTTCTAACTGTTAGGGGGATGGGCTGCCAGGGGCATAACAGATCTAACTGATCCCAGTGACAGGGATCAGTAGATCTCTTACATGCCGCTTGATAGAGCGGGGAACTGCCGTGTTTACATCGGCGGTTTCCTGTTTTTCTTCTGTGCCAGGCGTTCGAGGCTCGCCAGCGGAGATCAAGTTCGCCTGACCAGCAGCCATACTGCTGGAGATTGCAGTGGGCACTCCCGCCTGCTAGCCACGCACGCGCAAACCGCTGTTTATAGATGCCGATTCACGCTATCCAGCCACTCTGCAGCAGTAACTGTACACGAGCCGGTTGGGAAACGGTTAAAGTAAATCGCAAAAAAAAAAAAGATAAGAAAATCTTCTCCCTGCCAGTTAATTTCATAATGTGCTAGTATGTATCGCATACTAGCACATCATGAAAGACTTTTCTGGAATTGAAGCCCTCCAGCGGCACGCTGTCATCACTGACAGGGCTTCCATCATCACCCCATTTGTGGGTTGCAGACATCTGATTGGCCGAGTCGCAATGTCATCACTCCTGCGCATGTGCGCAGGAGTCACGGCTGTGGCACAGTTCCCTCGATGGGTGGCACGCTGTCCATCGGGAGCACAGTCTGCATACGTCTGCGACATCACTGGCGCTGCTTAGGTACATATCTCCTAAACTGTACACGTTTAGGAGATATTTACTGTACCTATAGGTAAGCCTTATTATAGGCTTACATGAAGGTATAAATACAAAAAATACCTTTACTACCACTTTAAACAAGTTGTTTATTTAATACATTGCAGAGTTCCTTACCTGGAGATTCTGCTTAGGCCCCTTTCACACGGACGGATAGAATCAGCTGTTCTGCCGTTGCTAAATGCAAGTCAGATAACCAGGTTAAAGCACAATGATTACTTGCATTTGTTACATTCCGATTAGCCACGGATACATGCTGCTATGTTTAGCTGCGGTGGAAACATTGTTAACATTCTTGACATCTCTTGCTATCCGTAGCTGACACAGTTTACCTGCAGATTCGTGCAGATACGTGCGGTTAGCTGCATAACATAGTTCCTGGACGCATTACAATCCATTTTTTCTAATCGTTCTAAATCGTCTGTAACAAAACCGTTGCTAAATGCAGAGTGTGAAAGGGGCCATAGGAAAGCATTGTCACAGTATAGCTGCAGTAGATAACTTCATCTATCCGCAGCTTGAAGCAGGAGCCTTATTATCAGGCCATGTGAGCTCCTTTGGTTGGCCATTGGGCTGTATGGCTGATAGACCTGATAGACAAACCATCCACCAACCAAAGGAGCTCGCATGACAGGCAGTTCTCTGCTGAAGTAGGGATCTTGTCCCCCAAAACATCATCCTTTTTTACTTCACCTTCTTCTTCCTCCTGTGTTATTATCTGGGGTAATACTGCTTTATATTTTGTATTTCTATGTGACACTTTGCTTTTTGTTGTATCTGATGTGTATATTTATATGAACAGCATACCTACCCACCTAATATTGAGGAGGTCCCCCTTTTGCTGTCAAAACAGCCCAACCCATCGAGGCAAGGATGCTACTAGACCTCTGACGGTATGCTGGGGTATCTGACACCCAACCGTCAGTTGCAGATCCTTTAAGTCAGTGGTTCTCAACTCCTGTCCTCAGGACCCACCAACAGGCCAGATTTTGAGTATTACCTTGGGGAGATGCAGACTAGAATACTGCAATCACTGAGCAGCAAATGATATCACCTGTGATGTATTTCAGTTATCTTGCAAACCTAGCCTGTTAGTGAGTCCTGAGGACAGCAGTTGAGAACCACTGCTTTAAGTCCTGTAAGTTGCAAGGCGGGGCCTCTATGGATCGGACTTGTTTTTCCACCATATCCCACAGATGCTCAATTGGATTGAGATCTGGAGAATTTGGAGGCCAGGTCAACACTTTGAACTTGTTGTGTTCCTCAAACCATTCTTGAACCATTTTTGCAATGTGGCATGGTGCATTAGCTTGCTTAACCACTTGCCGACCGCCGATCGGCATCTGACGGCGGCAAGGTGGTTCGATAACGCGAATCGCCG